>WBNH01002954.1:0-28482 GCA_013401255.1 Urocolius indicus | reverse complement strand
AGGTAGAGATATTGGGAGCAGTGAGCTGGGCCCGGGAAGAAAGGAGGGATGAGGGAGGGAGATCTTAAAGTGCTGGTTGTAATTTTCTCATCATCCTACTCCCTTTTGCTTTTATTCCGTTCTGTTTCTTGTAGAATAAACTTTCCTACTTTCCTCTCTAAGGCGAGTACTGGAGTTTGTTTTGCCCGGAACCGTAATTGGCAGTGAGCCCTCCCTGCCCTTGTCTTAATCCACCATTTGCTTATCTTTTTACTCCCATTTTGCTGGGGCCTTCACTATCCTAACGAGAGTGGGGGTGAATGGGGGCACCGAGCGAGAGACTGTCGTGGTGCTGCTGTGCTGGCTGGGCCAAACCACAACATAGTAAGAATAAAGAATTCAGTCTGCTACAGTGTACATGGAAATATTATCTTCTATTTGGTAAGTGATGTCAGTTTTGTTATCTGCCCATCTTAGCTAGTTTCACAAGACTAATATGCAACAGGTATTGACAATTCACTTATTTTGCTTCCTAAATTTTCAGAAAGGAGAGGTAAGGGGAAAGAAGAGCTGCTAAAAGTGAACCAGAGGCTGTGTGGGAAAGAAAAGTCCTTATATTTTCTCATTGCTTGTTTGCAGGAGGCCAGTTGACTTCATAAAGGGCTATAGAAATAGCTGGGTATAATCTGCAGCTTAGCAAGGATTTCAGAGTAACTGTTCTTTCTAAAGCTCTTGCCTGGCTTATTTTCCCCTTCAAAGGAGGATCTACTAGAAAGCTATTTATTTATACCACAAGCTTTGGATATTATGGCTAATGTCTCCAGTGGCGGAGTTCAAGGACACCCTCTGTCATGGTGGTTAGATGTTTTCTATTCTCAGCTCTTATGAAGCTAACTTGTAGTCAGAGAAACAAGTCAAGATCAAGAAAAGCTAGAACTCATGTTTTAGGATTTATATATCTAAAGCATGCTGCAGTCAAAGCACAGCTAAATTCAAAGAAAAGCAGTTATGGAAAACAATTTCTCTACTTTCAAAAGCATCTTGCTCTAGCACTAGATCAAGTTGGCAACCCTTAGGAAAAGCACACTCGAGATGGCTGCTGTCCTTAGGGGAAGCCAACTGATCTCAGATGAATCCAGCTGGACTGGCCTAGTGATAGATTCTTTAAAGGAAGAATGAGTGACCATAGAAACTGTTTTGATATGGTGCAGGATAAATTTTCTATTCCTAGAAAACTTGGTAGAGAGTTTACAAGGCCCTCTACCTGTTTGAACTGTTATTTTATATCATAAATTTAAGCAAGAGCTCAATAAATGATGGCACATTGTTGTATAGGGTGGATATTTAAACCTGGTAAGATAAATTTGGAAATCCTCTAAAAATATCTGACAAGGTATTGCAGGAGGAATACCTGCAGGAGGAAGTTGAGAGAGAAGTGATTCCTTCAGTGAATAAAAGCTGATACTGAGATAGCATTTTTTGGATTATAAACATGGTAGCATTCAAACATGAGTTTATTGAATCATTATTTTAATACTGTTTAAGATCAAATGATTCCAGATGGTTAATCTAGAATCCCCACAGCTAGGCCTGTCAGATATACTGAAATTTTAATCAGACTTTTAACACATCGATGGGCTTTGAACAGCCTGGATCCTCAGTAAAAAAAAAAATAAAGCAAGCTTAGGAACAATCATGAAGAGATTGATGAAGATATCTGAATGGTAGGCAGCTGCAGTTATGAACATCAAGAGAATGCTTGAGTGCACTGAATTCAAGCAGAAGGTAACAAGTACATTAAAGCAAAGCAACTATAGCTAAGAATAATGCACTTTTAATGAAAGAAGCTGTGCTTTTGATTTTCCCTACTTTGCTGAAGAAATCTAGTTGCAATGTCAAATCTTGAAAAGAAAGGCTCATCTATAAAGGATTAGTAAATATTTATTTTAACACTATAGGCTAGATTTATCTAGGAACAAAGACAGCACTAATAATTACCTCTGACATTTCACTACTAACAGAATATGACAAATGTCGTATGTCCTTGTTCTGCTATGGACAGCAGCTACTCAACTGACAATGAGTTCAGAGTATGTACCTTCCACTCCCTTCCTTTCTCCAAAATGCAAAAGTTGTGTTTATTTCTATCAGTACAAACATTGATTAACCTTCATATGAGGTGTGTAGCTACATACTGCTATTTTCATTTAATATGGAAGCATAACTATTAAACTACTCTCCTCCAAGTGTCACATAGAACAGAGACCTAGACATAGTAGCTTACAGTTTTCACCAGTGACACTGGAAAGCCTGGCAGAATAAGACAAGGCTACATCTTGATTCCATGTCACATGATAGCCAGCACCCAAAGTCTTGTGTTAACACAAGTGAGACAGACAAAACCTCAAGGTGCAAATCAGGTCTAACCCATCTTTATCTCTGTTTCTTGCCTACAAAGTACTTCTGATAGTACACCACATGAATTTTTCCAAGCCAAAGCAGAAGACAATCTAATCTAATGACCAATAAACACACTTCAAGAGTTGCTTCTGAGAGGTGCTGTGATAAAGTGAAAATGATCTGATAGAAAAGAAATTTGTCTTCCTCTCCCAGATATGCCAAATCATCCTGCTAAGTCCGCTGTCCCTCTCTTTCACCTATAGCGCTAGTAAAATCAAGTTGAAAGGGTGCATCTCTTTCTTAGGAATGTGGCATCTCATCACAGGAAGCTTTGAAAATATCACTCTCAGCTACTCCCTAGAAATGCAATTCTGTCCAAGCTCATTGCTGTCCTGAAAAGCTAGTCTAAAAACTGATTGCATCCAAAGGCTCTTAACAGCACTTCTTTGGCTTTTCTGAGACCAGTCTGAAGTTGCTCCACAGCATCTACCTATCTCTAGCTCCCCAGAGGCAAATGCACACAGTGCAAGGGTCCAAGCCACTGCAACACTGAACTCCTTTATAGGAAAGCCAGAGCCATATGAATGTGCCACATGACTAGTATTTGCAGGATAACTGGATGATTGTATCAAAGATCCTCATAACAGCATACGGATATTGCAGCCTCACAGAACTAATCCTGTCTGCGGCTAATTGTTTCTGCTGTGGGTCTCCACAGCCTTACAGGGTGATTAACACCACGTTCGCTCATTACTGGAATTTACATCTCTCATGACAGGTCACAGCCTGTCTCTCCCATAAGCAAAACTGATGCAGAGCAAAATGAGGGATCCTGTGTTACGACAATTATTATCTCAATTAGGGACATTATTAATGTGCTGTAGTGAAAGAACAACATCACTTTACTGAATTAACAGGTGGACATGTTCAATTCTTAATTAACTTTATAGGGCAGAAAATTATTATATCTAGAAAGGTCAAATTAAAAGGTAACAGAACAGCAGAACTATAATGTAATAAATTCTGTAGCCAGGGAGCCCATTTCAAGTTGTGGAACCCTTTGCAATGGACTGAAAAGCAGGAAGCCAACAATCTCTTCACATAGGGACAATTTCTGAAGGTGTACTCTATGTTCTTCTAAAAAATCAATACTATATTTGTACAACAAATGATTGCACAAATGCTAATGTGCAGATGCACTGTTGACTACCTCTGCATTTAGAAACACCAAATCATAATAAAGAATAACAGAAAAAGCCTCCCCAAGCTGCTTTTTCATTGACTCCTTAGCCAGACATGCACTGGGAATTCTCCTGCCTTTCATGCTCTACGTCCCCTATCATCCCTGGAGGTATTTAAAATACATGTAGATGTGTGGATGGACATGGCTAGTGGTGGATTTGGCAGTGTTAGGTTAACAGTTGGACTTAATATTCTTAAAGGTCCTCTCCAACATATATGTTTCTATTATTTCGATGGTTTTCACCCCCCTTACTTAGTGAAAAGAAGGTCTGAGGATGATTCAGAATTTAGTAAAGAAGAATGTAAAAATAACAGTTTTTATACAGCACTTGCAAATGATTGAATGTAGTTGAAGCTTCAAAACTAGAGAAAAACTAAGCTTTCCTTCCAAATTCCCACGCTTCTAGTAAACCCTTTTTTTAGTCCAGTCACTGTTTTCTAGCATTCTCTCTTAATGTTCGCTATCTTTTCTTTTCCCCCTAAGGATTATCTCATATCGTGTTTACAGAATTAGCAACTGAATTTTCAGAACATCACTAAATACTGTGTGTATTTGGAGGAATTAGTCTCAGTCTTTAAAGAATGGAGCTATTTTCCCTAAATAAAGCCTTTTTTTTTTTTTGTAATTTCAGTCCTCATAGCTTCACTGTGACAAAACTAAACAATGTGGCATTTCACAGGCAAACTTAGTGATGGAAATCCAGAACAAAATCTTTGAGCTTCACATTTGGGTCAAGGAGTCTGAGGGGGTCTCAGGGCACTTTCTCAAATTATTTTGCGTAGTTGTATTTCAAAACTGATTTAAACTGGAAAATCATCTTTGTCCAGAGGTTTTGGAAGATGCCTTCAAATACTTAAACATGGAAGAAAATTGGGTAAATAATTCTTTATATGTTTAAGAGGATTTAAGAAGCTTCTATAGTTGATACAGTGCCAAAGCTTGTTTTCAGACTTTGTGTGGCCTCAGTGAGGTTGGCCATGATAAGAGAACTAACAGCCAAGGACATGTACAAAAGGGAGAGAGTATTTTGAGGTAGGGGAATAAGACAAGAAACTCTGTGAGATGGCAGAATTAGCTTGAAAGCGAGTAGAATATGGTATTCTGTAATGATTGCCGTTCTAGCAGTAGGCAGATGTACTGCGTGAAGAGCTTCTCTTCCTTGCATCATTATTATTATGGCTATTATTGCTGTTGTAGGGAAATGGTACCTGAAAATTTATCAGAGGATGCCATGCTATTTCCTTTTTATTAGTTGCTGTTATTACTTAATCTAAACTACAGTTATCCCTTAATCTCTCAGCATTTAAAATTTTTGACTGTACTTTGTTCACGTAGTAAAATCTGTACAGAGATTTCTTATTTAAAGCAGTGGGAGTTTTGTGGTTTGTCGCACCAGGGGCAGGATTTCATCCACACTCTTAATGCCTCTCAGATTTCTGCTTCTCATTTTGCTGACAACAGTGTGGTCCAAAAATAATTTTGCATCTTAGGAACTAGTTTCCCCCCATTTCTTTCTTAACTGCATTTTTATCTCTTATCTGACAAAGGAGCAAGAAGGATGATTTAAAAACTTTGGTTGTTTTCATTTATACACAAAAAAGCAAAATATTTTGCTTTTCAGCACCAATAGCTTTTTTACAACAGACACTGAAGTTACTCAGGCATTTCTATCACCAGTGAGCTGGATTCCTTATCCTGAATCTCCCCTAGTGTCTTCCATTTGCCTGTGGCATGACCTGCTGCTCTTCTCTCAGTTACGCTGCTGGCTCTGTGCACACAAGCTGAAGACTGATGATAGAAACATCCAAGCCTTTGAAAAAGGTGAAGAAAAAAAGCTTTAAAAAATAAACAGCAAAGAAAAAGATTTAAAGCATGCCAACACAAGTATTTACATCAGTAAAGTGACAGGGGCCTGCCGCATGCTGGGTCAGAACATTATTTTCTGAAATTGGCTTTCTCTCCCTGAAATCAGGTTGACGTCGCTGTGCCCGGAGGCGTTCTCCCATTTAAGAAGTCCCTCCTAGTGAAGGGTGAAGGCGTCATTCTGCACTGCCCAAGCAATGACTAGCCACATAGAGCACTTGTCTGGAATACTCACTTCATCTAAGTTTTCATTATCCACCCTATTCACACTGGTTCTGCAAGGGAAATAGTCACTGAATTGAAGCTCTGGATTGGTCCCTTCCAACCTCTGCCATTCTATGGGTTTTAATGCTTGACTCTTTTTCTCATTTTTTCATCAAATCCGTAACATAATTACTAACTAAATAGAACCATTTCTTCTCCCTCTTCTTTCCATAGACATTATTACTCTGTTGACAGGTTAACCTATGAGATATAGAAATCTAAGTACCTTTATTTTGAATTGGTAATTGGCAGAGGGGACACAGAACCTCCTGAAGTCCTTATATAACAGGTACATTATCTCTTTAACTTAACAGAGCTTTCCCTTCAAATAAATGAACTATAATCTCAAATAGTCTTCAGCCTTCATATTTCTCCCCCTCTCTCTTTTTATGTATTAAAATATGGATCAAAATCACATTTTCCTCTGATGCTTTTTCATCATGACTTTGAATAAGTGTGAAATTTTCCTGGGAAATAAATGACTGTGTTCCTTTTCCAACAGATATTCAGATAATGAAAATGCTTTCATAAGTCATGTCTTCGTGATTGAGAGTCTATTTTCAAGTAGAGGGAAATAGTCACATTTATTTCAGAGTTCCCCAGATAAGGCATTATTTGTCCTCCATCTTCTTCAACTCTCTAATTACATGTTTTATAATGTACTTATGTCATGATACTTAACTGTTACTACTTTTAAGTAGATTTATGTTTAGATCTATACTTTAGTATCTCAAGTAGTGTATGCTTAGAATGGATGCTATACCTCACTCCAATGTACAAGACTTTTCTTCTAGTTTTATCTACCAGATAAAAGCAGTTTGGATTTCTTTCATCAATATAAAAGAGCAAGAAACAGCTGCTGAGTTTTACAGTTCTTGTCTCTGCTAACATCCTCATTTGTTCTTACAAGATGACTCATTTTCTTTCGTCCCATCAGAATCAATGGTCAAATGGAAAATGTGAATGGCACATAATGAAGTAAATAAGGCACGATGCAAGAAGAAATTTGGTTGGTTACAGAAGAGGTCTAGAATATAAGGATAATAATAGAGCTCTAAAAGTACCATATGGTGACTAAAAGGCTCAATTTGTTTCAGAAGCGCTGCATTACGCTAGATAAAAGACCTTTTATATCAGCTTCTTTATATCTTGTCTTTGGAAATCGACCCTACATTATTCCTTCATTCATTAACATATTTTTATGTTGCTAATAGCAAATGTAAGAAAGCTTGAAATTACCTCCAAAGTTCCTTAAAAAAAAAAATCAGATTTATTCTTACCAAAGTTGCAAATGTATGCATAGTCTTAGAGACAGAAATCTATTACACTTTTGTCCAAAAAAATTATGAGAAGATACACCGTATGGATGGAGATAAGTTATCTATAAAATCAGAATTCACGAACATATACCAGATGATGATGTTAATCAGCTGGACAATGAAAGAAGTCATTTGCATATTTCATTTTTGATTGACATAATATTAGTTTAATGTCTCTATTTCAATTTTAGATAAAATAAGTTAAACATCTTTTTAGGAAAGGAAATTCATATTTGCCTACAAAGAATGAATTACATTGGGGTGCTAATTATATAAACTTCTAATTTGGCCAAAATAACAAGCTTTATATCTAGGTAATTCAATTGTATGAGTTTTCATTTCTGTACAAATAATAAAACGTTACATAAAGCCAACACTTGATATGGAGGACTTTGTTTTAATCTTGCTTAAACAAGCATAAATCAAAGGGTGCTCAGCTAATAGCAGCAGAAATATAGTAGCATAAAATAAATGTGAAGTGGTAATTAAGCCCATATTCTCCATTTGGCATAGTTTTTTTCCTCTGAGATGTAGTATTACGTGCTGTTCTCTCAGCACCAAAGACACTGTCTTTGCCAATGGCATAAAATATATTGTCTGGCAGAAAAGAAAGGAATTCATATTAATGCAGAATGACACTGTAGAGCAGGCATTTGTTCGCCATATAGTCCTGAAAGACAGAATAAAGGATAATTGCTATTTTCATTAACTATCTCACTTAGAGTTACTTGCAGTGGTTTAGAAAGTCATCAACCTGGAACAATCCCAAAAACCACAGATAGCTATCTCTTTGATAACCTGATAGCCAAAGGCACTATTCAGTCACTTCTGATAGATGTGCAGTATCTTTTAATTAAATGCTAGCCCTTCTTTATACAGCCAAGCAAAAATCTTGCAAGTATATAGAACAGAAATTAAAACTTGCCAGGAAAATGTTCTGAGATTGAAATACTCCACTGCAGTCAGTGGGACAAGATATTTATGGCCGTGAAAATGCCACATGAATCTGCACTTCCCACTTCAAAGGCTTTCTTTAAAAAGAAAAAAGAAAAAAACCCATCCCATTATCCATAATAGACTGTTATAGTTGGCATTCCACTAAGGCTTCATTCAGTTTTATTTTTCATAATCCATACACGAAATGCAGGTCAGTGACCATTAGCAGCAATGTGTCTTAAGAACGTCCAGAAACTTGTATCAGAAGCCTAAGTGCAATAAAAGACAGCATAGAGTGGAAGAGTAAAGCGTACTCTATTGTTCAGTTCCTAGTGTCCTTGGAGAAAAGGTGAGGAGTCACCAGATAGACATTTTGTAGTGAAAGGTACACAAAAAAAAATGGAAAGAGGAACGGAAGAGAAGGCAAGCAGACTGTCTCTTTGGGTCCCTTTAACCTCTTTCCTTGAGGTTCATTGCTTTAAAAAAACAAAACAATAACATGAGCAAAACCTGCCTCTGGTGCTCCAGAAACATGCCCAGTGGAGAATCGAAGAGTGAGCTGTTATGGCCTGGGGAGTATGAGCTTCCCTACAACATAAATAAATGAGTGCATAAAGAGGCACAGAACTATGTATTTTTCATGAGAGAAAGAAAAGAGGCACTAGGATTAAATGAGAGGCTTACATTTTATAACAATAAGATCATATCACCCTCATAGTTACCTAAAAATGGCAGATAGTGAGAGCATTACAGGAGGAAAATAGAAAAAAAAAAAACAGCCTATGCAAGGATTTTGTTGTAAAAATGACATTTTTAATGCTTAAATACACATTAATTTGGATTATTCTATGTCCTCACATGCATCTGTTTTGTGTAAAGATCGAAATTTGCCCATTAACCATTGTGCCTGAATATCATATCAGAAGATTAATTTCTGACATATTATTTTGGAAAAGATGAAAACCTGGCACAAGACTCATTCTTCTCTGACAAACCCAGCCCAGTGTTTTTAATCATTTATTTACAAGAAAAAATGTTTGCTAGGATTTAACTAAATCTTGCTGCTTACATTCAGATATGGTTGCTTTCAATGCACACTCGGTTTGTATGAGTGAACTATGCCACGCAAAATTGACATTGACGACTTTTAATTCTTATTAATAATTAAATCATAGATTTCTTTGAAATGAAACCATTAACAGTGGTGCAAGTAGGAATATGCTGCAATTCACCCTTTTTAGTCTGGGAGACCTCCAGAGAAGGATGATCTGACTGAACATACAGGAGCATTAAAAGCCATATTTTCAGTGTGCATTATTGAAGTGTTACGAGCCTTCACCACCCTACACTGTAATTTCCTGTGATTACTTTGAAGATGTCTAACATGTCTAACAGTGAGACTGTAGTATCCTCTTACTTTGGAAAGCTGATACAGTTTCCTGAAATCAGCAAGAGGCATAGCATATCACATTTATTATTATGGTAAGCAGAAAGTATGAGCTGATAGAGAGCCCACAGAGTATTTTCAAGTGTTCATTCAAATTCTGAACTTTAACCATTCTGTGTTTTTTTTGCTAATCAGACAACTTAGAGTGTAATTATCTCGATATATTAAAGGAAGAGGGCTCAGCAGAAACAATTAATGCTTGCAACACTTGTTTCCTCTCCTAGCAGAGAACATTACTATCCTTCACTTCCTCATGGTGCCATTTTATTCCTGTTTAAATGTCTCCTTATTTTTTAAATGTCTTCTTATTTTTTAATCTATGACTGTCAGACCATTTCTCATAGTAAATGGCTCTCAATATAATGGCTCTTCTGTTTTCAGGCGCCTGTTCCAGGCTTGTTTTCCTTGAAGTTTCCCTTATGAGCTTGTTCTAGAGTTACTACCTAGCACGAACACAGTAATTTACCTAGAGTCGATTAAAAATAATACTCACATACAACTAATTTTAGATTAATTTTCTGCCAATTCCTAACCCTCCAAAAGTAGGCATTAATGTACAAATTGCATAGATATTGTCTATATCTATGCTTTTTGCTTTTGTTGTACTCAAATCCTTTTGTATTGATTGACTACATTTGATTTAAATAAGCAAACCCTGTGTTGCAAAGAAAATCAATCCCATTTTAATTTTGGACATATCACTTTGTATGCTGGAGAAAAATATACCTCCAATTAAATATGTGCATGAAACCACACAAACAGAAATACAGCTTGATCTTTCAAAATCATGTTATTTAAATATGTAATAAAAATGGGCCAGATTTTTCACAGCCACTATGAACTAATGAGTGAAAGGGAATCAAAATGACTTACTGAAAAAGACAAAGTTATTTCTATTTTTTTCTGCATCCTCCTTCTCTATTTACTATGTTTTAACTCATTTTGCATCTGTCCTTTACCTATTTCTGAAATCTGTATCTTATGCTTTAAGCAACAGTCTAGTTGTCAATTTTTATCAGTGGCTTTTAGAAGAGATTAGTAATTTACATCAGTGGATATAGATTGCCATTATACTTGAGGCTGGTTAAACACAATATTCCTGAAGTCTGACAATTTCTAATAAGAATATTGTGACTCTCTATTCAGCAGTTTTGCATTCATTATATATTTTGATAGTCTTAAGAAACTCGTTCATTGTGGAGTTTCCATTTAAAAATTCACAAGAAAAATGAAAGCATGCTAAAAAGGATGAATATCGGCACTCATCATGAATTGGTTTCAGGACTACACATTGGTCTAATCTCCTTATACATACCAGTAAATTCAGATGCTCAGATACAATTTTAAACTTTGTGTTTCTAACCCTCATTTTGTTTTTAATTTCCATGAGTATTTCACTAGTAACTAGAGACATGTAATGTAAACTGGTAAATCTGTGAGCATATTTACAAATTATCTGCAGACTCTAGGACTAAGTCTCCAGCTCCTCAGTTTCACCTCATACTTCTCCATTGTTTTCAGAGTCAGAATAATTGGACTTATTTCAATAAAGCCTGAGTTTGTGCTTGACACATATTCTCAGTGATGCCAAAAAACATCTTCTTTGTTTCTTTCTTTGCAGCCCTGGATTACTTAACTCTTGAAGAAGCTCTGGGATATTCTTTCTGTCTAAATATCTGAAGGGCAGGTTGCCATAGTGTTGTATCACTGAAGAGGAGATAAAATGTTATTCTTCAGAGACAAGAGACCTCCTTTCTCTGAAAATAACCTCTGAAATGAATTTCTTAATCACGACTTCTCAGGGCAAAGGAGTAGAAGATAAAAGCAGTGGTGACTCTTCCTACATACATTGTGGAGAATCAAAGACATCTAACTTGTTAGTCAATTCAAGGCAAATAAAGAGAGGCTGTCAAGAGCAACAGTATAGACATTTATGGCTACAATAAAATTATTTTTGTATTTCCCCTTCTTAGTGGCCAGTCTAAGCATCACAAGCCACTGCATTACACCATTTTTTTAGCCCTATCATCGCCAAACAGAGCTTGCATATCCCAGTGCTAGAATTTTACTACTTTTCTGTACAGTTTGGTAATACATCAGATCCTTCTGGCAAGGTTCAGAGACAGTGACAGGACACATACTTTGTCCCACACTATTCCTTTATCTCTCATATGCTTATTTGTTTTATTTCCTCTATAAACCTGTGTTCTCTTCATGTTCTCTGGTTTACCCTCAACCATTTCTTTTGTCTCAGAACCAGTGATCATGACTCTGGCTGCTCAGTATCTCAGTGTTACCACATTCTGCCACCTTCTTGCTCCTCTGCTTGATGTACTCACAGTCTCTCCTCATCCCCACATCTTTTCATTTCAATCCTCATCCACCTCAGCGTATGCTATCCACAGTCATAGCATCTCATTTCAAACATCTCATCATCCATGATACAGGTCCCTGCTCATGGTATTTTATGTCTCTATGTTTTCAGGATTGCTGACACTTCTAAAAGCAAAAGTGCTCCACCTCTTCTGCAGAAGCAACTTGCGTATTCCTTTTTTTCAGCTTCTGTATTATCTCAGTTACTTTAATATTTTATATCAAAGTTGGTTTTGATTAATTTATCTTTCCTTTTATGTCTGTATCAGTACTTTTGCACACAAACTAATCTTCTTCTCTCCTTATAATTGTTCTAAATTCTTCTGTTCTCCTCCACTGTTATTTAAAATCATGATACAACTGTGGCTGAGGCTTTTTTTTTTATGTTTTATTGGAACAACAAACCATCCTCTTTTTTAGCCTTCTTGGACTTCTTTGCTTTCAAAAATGAATTTACAACTATTTATAGCAACAAAACCAGAGGGTAGTATCTGGAAGGGTAAAGCATGGTCCAATGAGACTGAAATGAGTAATCTGTCACAGGATGTACATGAGAATGAAGCAAGGTCATATTCATTAAAAATGTATGTTAATTCCTTAAGCAATGCTCCTTATAGCCTTTCTAACAGCCTAAGCCTTTTACTGTTAGTTAGGATTTCTTAGAAAATAGATATTAACAAAGTATTGCAACAGTGATGAATAGAGACTAGTAGATCCTTCAGCTCTCTGTGAAAAGAAAGTGAATTTCAGTAGCAGAAAATTAGACTTTTATTCTCTTAGGTCTAGAGGGAGCTTTCAGTTATGCAGTTAAACAAATGGCATGTGCTCCCCTTGTCTTCATTTATGCTGCTGGCAGTATCTGTGCAGGCTTTATTGTTGTGAGAATGTTAGCATTATGCCACTTAAGATTAATTGAGCAAGGTTATAAATTAAATTAATATGATTTCATTAATATTTGAACAGCACGTTACAAATGCCTATAAGATTATTTATAGTTCTTTGTGCATCATGTTATCATTAATATACATTCTCTAAATGAAAAACTTCTATGTAAGATATGTTTGATATAATGAATGAAAATACATAGTACAAGGTGAATTCATGCAATAAACATATTAATTATTAAAATGAATGTGCATTAGCTAATTATTTTATTCAAATTTTCCAACTCATAGTAGAATGAATCTATAGATATGACAAAATTCCATAAGTTAGTTGCACCATAAGTAAACTGATCTTGCTTCACCTTTCCAAACAGCCTTAGAAGTCAAAAAAACCCAATATTTTTGTATGCTCAGAAATTCAATTACTCAAGCTCCAACCCTAGACCTATTCATATAAAAACGTGTACTGATCTTAAGTGAAGCCATAATTTTAGTTTTACTCTGTTGATCCAAATCTAGGCAGTAAGTTGGGGAACTCAGAATACTCCCTGGAGCAGAAAACCACCTGGTCTAGCCAGGACAGTAGTTAACGTTTTATTCAGAGGAAAGATCAGATAATTTGTTGGCAGCATAGAAAATACATATGTAGTTTCCCAAATCTGCACAATATGCTAAATGAGAAAAAGCTATGAAAAGAGAAAACAGAATGACAAGGAAAAAGCTGACATTATGGGCAGGAAAGGGAGCTTGAGCTTCTAGTGGCAAAAAAGCAGGTCAGTACATTCTGAAAATAATAATCTAAATCATAACTTTTCTGATGGAAATACTTGAGAAGCAATAATGCTGGGAGAGACTAAGGGGACTTATGGGTCATAAATTAGATGTGAATCTGTGCTGGGAAACAAAGAAGCCAGTATGCTTATCCAGAGATGGATAAGCACCAAAAAGTGCATGCTAGGACACTGATAGCCCCTTTCTACACAGCACTGATAAAACCACATCTGAAATTTTCCAAGTCAGCATCAGAAGATACCAATAGAGAGAAATTTTGAGGAAAATAAATAACAAAAATATGTGTATGAGGCCTGAAGTTTTTGCATGTGGGAAGACAAAAACAGTGGAAAAAACCCCACCCAGGACTCTAGAAATGGGAATATAACAATGCACTCTTGAATTTATGGCTCTATGTCTCTATTTATGATTTACTTAAAATGTATCAGTTTGTCATAAAAACAACAATTTCTCTATGACATCTCTAAAGAAAAGGAACTTAATAAGGAAAACCAAACTTTTTAACATAGGTTTAAATTTGGCAGATCAACCCACTTTATGTTGCTCTTCTTTAATTTTTGTTTCCAGTTGTTAGCCATTATATATTGTTTAAGTGAAGTGCTGAAATTAAAAAAAATATGTATTTCAGGAGGTACAAAATTGAAGATGGAAAAATAAGACTTTTGTTCAGAGATTGTAATAGTGAGTAAACAGCATTTCTTTAGACGTTTTGCAATTCAGTATGTTCTACACAAGTGCACATGTTTTGCTTCCTTAGGGTTGTAGCAACCTTTTCTGGCTCCGGACTGTTAATTTGGAGAGGTATATCAAAATACTTTATATATTATACTTTATATATATAAATATACTTTTTATACATATCATAGAATCATAAAATGGTAGGAGTTGGAAGGGACCTTTAGAGATCATCTAGTGCAACTCCTCTGCAGAAGCTGATTCACGTAGATAGATAACACAGGAATGTGTCCAGGCAGGTCTTGAAGACCTCCAAAGAAGGAGACTTCACAGCCTCCTTGGGCAGTCTGTTCCAGTGCTCCATCACCCTCACAGTGAAATAGTTTTTCCTCACGTTTAAACAGAACTTTTTGTGTTCCAACTTCATTCCGTTACCCCTTGTCCTATAAGTACATAAAAAACTATACAGATCAAAAAAGATTAATCAGAAAGTATTTGTGATGCTGAGATAGAGTGAGAGTTAGATTTCCCCCTACAACAATGGGTAATATTATAACCACCATTTAGATCTGCATTATATGTCATGAAGAAGACTTCTCTGATCCTGTATGGATTTTGAACAGAGGAACTGCTACTTTTGCATCTGTGATTTAAATGGATTGTTAATTTTTACTTTTGCTTGTAAAAAAACAGAGCAATGACAGAGAGAAAGCAGGAGGACAGAAGCTGACTTGCTTGTTCATGTTTTCTGAATAAATTGATTTTAATTGTCTGCCACCTTGTACTCTGTGCCGTTTTAATGCCTCATCCTAAAAAACAGTATCAAAGGCTCTAACAGCTATGCCCATTCTTTCATCTTCCTTTCAGCAGCAGTCTCATCAAGAGGACTTAGGACAAGAGTTGTGTTTAAGCAAGGAAAGGTAAGCACTCCAAAGAGCCCCTGTAGGAAGACAACCAGTTGTCCAGATAATAAGATCAGCAGAGCTTTCTGCTCATATGATCAACAATGCAGTATCTGTGACAGTATGGTTCACTCTCAGATCAGAAATAGACAGCTTGGCTTGACTTCTTTAACTTGATCAGAACTCTCTGTGTTGCTGCTTTGCAAGGCTGCTGGAGCCTGCTGCATGTTTCCAGCCTGGAAGATGCGCTGAGATTTTTATATAATTCAATGTTTTTCTGAGGCACTTGTGTTCAAAGGGAACATCAATTACTCCAAATCAGATTGATAGCTTGCATGAAACACAACAGAGAATTTAATGTGTCTGACTCACATTCCACTTTTGTTGGCTACTAACTCTCTTGTTACTTTTCTTTTAATTTCTACCAGTCTTACAACTACCTGTAAATCATCAGTGAGACAGAGACTGATCGGTGACTAACAGTATGAGCATAGTAACACACCTTCAGACAAGTGTATGTCAGCACTGAACAGAGAGAAGTCATAAGACTAAATCAGTAATTAACACAGTAATGGCCACAGAACCCAGCACTGGGAAAGTGAGGACACTGACAGTGTCTTGCCAGGGAAGAAAATCCTGCAAGAGATGTCCATAGGTGAGGCCACATTCCCTCTCTGCATATTTGGTGGTGTATTCACTGCACAGTTACTTCACTGATTTTGACAAGCTTCACTCTGCAGACAGGTGTTGCTCAGCTGGCAAAATACAGCTTCATGGAGGTATCAGGCAAATCACGTCCTGCATGCAGAAGGAATAGTCCTGCTTCTCATCCACAGTGCAGCCTCAGGCTATGTTACACTGGTGAGTAATATATTTAACACAAATATTTTCTAAGGGATGACTAAGGTAGTAGTACTAACATATCTCTTGCTGACTCGTAACTGTTTCTATTCCCACACTGATCTCCATAAGAAAGAATCTATGCCTTCTGCATATTTCATTTACAGGAAAAGTAATTGAAAAAAATCATTTTGCCTCTGGCTGCTGTGTAGAATACAGGCAAATGTAATTTACTAGGATTGCTACACAATGCTTCCTTTATATTAAGGAGTCTCTGAATGGAGTAAGTGACTTTTAGCGATTCCCTCAGTAGCAAAATAATATACACGAGGCAAGATAATATCTGTTATCAGATCAGCTTCCAGACATGAAGAAAGAATCATGTACATGGAACCTTGTTATGATTGGTATGATTTCTGTTTCCCAAGTTTTGTATAACTGCTGTATGTGCCTGGGGAAGAGCCTCACAACTGCCAGCAGCGAGACACGAACAAAGTTTAGACTGGCAAGACAGAAGAGGGCCAGTCTTAGGGAGCCTCTGTGGTCACACCATGAGGGCACAAGCAACCCATGAAGAAAGATTATCCTTTTATCTAATATATACGTGAGGCTCACTGCACCATACAGTGGATGAAATTTTTAAACAATGCATTTTGAAAATTTAATGCCAGCATGAGGTAAGATGACATTAGTGGCTACCACATTCTCTGTTGAGCATCACACTTCAGAAAATATTGGAGAGAACCCAGAGCACAACAGTGATTACAGGTTTGACAAGAGTGACTCAAAAAATCAAACAATGGGAAGAATTAATACAGCTAATCTGGAGAAGAGAGGCTATAGTAATCAGCACAATATATGGTAATAGTTTTCAAATATGTAGCAAAAAAAGCTATATCCTTTTTCTCCTTGTTCATTGAAAGAAAAATGTGGAGAAAAATGCTCTTCATTTTTAGCAAAGAAAACTTAGATTGGAAAACTTTCTAGTTTTGAGAATTTTTAATGAGGAAGATTGAAAATTCTAGCGTGATCAGACTTTGCAGAACAGATTGTGCAAACATCTATAAAAGACAGTAAAGATCACTTATCTTGCCTCCATGCAGAAAGTAGGACCTGAGGATCTCTTGGAATACCATAGAACTTTTGTCAGATATTCAGTGATGTCTTAATCAAGAAATATTAAGTGCACTAAGGTAAGCATTGCAAACAGTAGAATTTTTTAGTAAATATATGTACTGCTGAGCCATATTAATGAGCATTGCAGATTACAAAAAGGATAAATTGTGAGCAAGTTTTTATTTCCATGGCCATATGTTCCAATATGTCAGTTGTTTCCTTACCTGTTATTCCCAGCAGCTACCTCTGGAATATATTAACCACATAGACTACTTTCTCATAGGAAGAACATACAAAGTATATAGCAAGTAAATGTCCAATCATTGTTATTTTTCTTAGATATTGCATAAATACATAATTCTAACTCTTTCCAGAGTCCTGGGAGCCTAAACCATTGTTTCATCCATGAGCTACAAGCAAAGTGTATGTGTGTGATGTATGGTAAAAAGAGGAAAGAACTGAGGAACTCCTATGGGCTGTAGCTTAGATAAGGTAAGTGCTAGTAATGGCCTATATATCTCTATGAACTACTTACTGGTGTTGGGTTGATATCAGTTGTGGAAAAGTTCAAAGAAAAACAGTTCCTTGTGCATGTCTCAAAGTTGTTTCTTTGGAGATGTCTTTCAAAAAAGACACTGACGAGTTCTTTGCAGAAAGGCAACAAGACTAGGCAATGGTAATTGCTGCTATTTACTCCAGCAGTGAAGAGGAAGGTAGAAAGAACTGTTGGCTGATGAGGAGAACTGCATGGCAGTGTCTGGCAGTGTGGACTTTATGCTGGATGCAGAGACAATACAGGGCACCAGTTGTATTCACTTTCAAACCTGCAAACTTAACATGCAGTGCACTTCAGACTATGTAATCTTTAAATACTTCATGTCAGCTCAGAGACCTTAAATGCAAACACAGAAAACACCCTCCTTTGCTACTTTTCCGTCTGTTATCACAATTGTTTTTTATTTCCCTGTGAATGTTTTTCTTGTCAGCCCATAAAATGCCCTCAACCTGGGCACAGAGAAAAAGGCCAAAACAATACATCCTGCACAGGGGTTGAGGAGAAAAGCATTAAGAAATGGCTGTTTGCATGCTTAAGGGAGAAGGTACGTCTAGGTATTTGTCTATTTTTAATACTTGACTCATTTTGAGTAGTAGGAGGGTAAGAAAAAAGAGATTGAAAGCTCAATTAGAATGGTGGTAATGTCATTGTGTTCACAAATAAACACTTTAAGCTGTTTTTATGATCATATTATATCATACTGTGCTGATTACATATAGTCTCCTCTTATTTTTGGGCCTCCAACATATGTATGATAGCTCCTCGCACAAGTTTTAGACTGTATGAAGTCTCCCAGAGGCCTTATCATTTTGCTTGAATTCTTCTAACCTGCCACAAGCTCCTCTGCTTTGCTGTGCTGCTGTTTTATGTCCCAGCTATTTTATTCTGCTTGCAGAACTGCTAGTCAATCTGCTAAGTGATTCAGAGGGACCTGTACTTACCCACTCTCTAGAGAGGACTTGTAACAGCAACTGTAATATGGGACTACCCAGAAGTATCTATACACTCTACAAACTAGAGCAGCAAGGGGTGACATCCAGCTGCACACCCATGTTTCTTCACAGAGGTGACAGTGGGCTGAAGTAGTCTCAGAGTTCTAGTGGCAGATGCAGACAGGCTGGTAAGCCAGGTACTGTGGTGCATCTGTAAGGAGGCATGGTTATTGCTGTCGCATCTTCTCAGGGAGGAATCATCTAGGTTTGTTAACAGCAAAGGTAAAACAGCAGTTTCCAAAGGAAGTCTGTTAATGGTCATGAAGCTGACATATTGTAACTAGGCACAGAAGTGACTTTTGAACAAAAAAGATGTAAATGAAAACAAATCTTCATTCACCCATGTTGTGATTTAACCCCAGCTGACAACTAAGCACTACACAACTGCTCAATCCTTCTGCTGATGATGAGGGATGTGGGAGAGAATCAGAAGAGTAAAAGTGAGAAAACTCATGGGTAGAGAAGTTGACAGTTTAGTAAGTAAACCAAAAGCTATGCACACAATCAAAGCAAAACAAGGAATTAATTCACCATTTCTCATCATCAGGCAGGTGTTCAGCCATCTTCAGGAAAGCAGGGCTCCATCATGTGTAATGCTGACTTGGGAGGACAAACACCATCACTCTGATCATCCCACTACTTCTTCCCCCAGTTTTATCTGCTGAGCATGATGCCCTGTTTTATGGGATACTCTTTGGTCAGGTGGAGTCAATTGTTCCAGCTGTGTCCCCTCCCAGCTTTTTGTGCATACCCAGCCTACTAGCTGCTGGGTTGGTGTGAGGAGCAGAAAAGGCCTTGACTCTATGCAACTGTTGCTCAGCAGTAATGAAAGCATTCCTGAATTATCAATACTATTTTCAGCAGAAATCAAAACCAGTCCAATACCAGCTGCTATGAAGAAAATTAACTCTATCCCATCCAGAAGCAGCACAATCCACAAGAAATCTGAAGTTCAGATACATTCTCATCCCCAAACAAAATGTTCCTTTTTACTCACTGAGAGAATTAAGGGTTCCAGTACTTGATCTTAACAGTTCTCTATTACAGTTGTGTTCATATAACTAAAGAATAGGGCTTCAACCACAGTTAAATGACTCTTTTCTATCTGATAATTATTTAGAATTAGTACAATTAAAAAATTGTGCAGGCAACTGACTGACTAAAATTTATTTGTATGGAAGATTTCCTGAATAACATTCTATAACAAAAATCACAAAAATCACAGTCTATTCACATAAGGGTTGTGAATAAATGTGGGGAAAATTTATTTGGAATTATTTGCTGCTAGGAGTTGTCCCATCTATATTTAACAGCCCCAGGCTGTGATTGTATAATCACAGGTATTAATGGTGGGAAATTGTCTTCTGTAGATGAGTACTCCTGTCATCTCTGTGATATACTTGCTAACAAAAATCTGTGAGGAATTTCTACAGTGTCTATGAATTCCTTTGATGCTTCATATTTGTCCGGTCTCAAAAGCTTCAGCACTGCTTTGAGCATGTCTGATTAGTTGAAATTTTGTTAATGGCAGTAGCTTTTTTTACTGCTTTCTGAGACTGATGCTTTCTTTGAAGGCTCCTTGCTCATTTAAAACTTTGCCTGATAGTTAAAAAGTAGTAGTACACATCTGTGTGACAGGCATCTGTGTTCTGTCTGCCTCATCTCATGTGTCTCACTTTGGCATGTTGTAAATCATAGGTAAGAGACTACTAAAACTCGAGTGAACAAGTGTTCCGAGAAACTCAAAATGCCGATTAGTAAAAGATAGTCAGATGCAATGTGTTCCTGCTTATTTAAGAATGTAACTTCTAAAATAAGTCGATTTCAGTATCTAAACCAGCTTTTTTTTTTTTTTTTTTTTTTTTTTTCACCGCTGAATTATCCTGAAAAGGCTCTGGAAAGTCTCCAGTTACTACTGACCATGTCTTGTGCCTGTGTGACAGTAGCACAACATCAGGCAAACAAATTGATGTAAAATGGCCTACAGACTTTGGGTTTTTTTAAGATACGTATCACTGGATAAATCCAAACCACAGTGTTCAAGCAATTGCTCACCACAGAAAAGGACAAAGGTAAGAGAGGGAAAAAACATCATATGGAAACATGTGGCCCGGTGCATGTAAGGAGTCTGACAACTGCTACTAAGAGCACTCTTTTTTCAGAGCTGCCTTGTTATACTTATTGGCAGATGTTGGTGTTTGTTTGCGAAGCACTGGCATTGTGCTTACCTCTTTGGACAGGTGCTAATAGAAGGACAACAGTCAGTTGGACAACACATTTACATCAAGAAGTTTGATCTGGGAGGTGCTCATTACCTTCTGAAGATCTTCAGCATTTGTTTTCAGAATCAGATACATGAGAGAAAAGTTACCAATGACACTTCAGTGGGGATAAAAAGAGAATAACACCGTATAATTTGCCCTAGATCTTACAGTACACATCACCTGAGCAACAACTTGCAATTCTCATGAGCCTTTGCATCCTTTTTTTTTTTTTTCCTTGAAAAAGAATAAACAGCAATTAGTTGTAGTATGAGCAGGTATGAAATATTCCAGTGTTAATTACTGTCTACATAAATGCATAGCAGAATAAAGTTAATAGAATTGTGGTACTTCAAAATTGATACTTAATTAGTAATGCTCTTTCACTTCAGTTCAGACACACTAACTGTAGCTAACACTTAACCCAGAAATGTCAAGCTAGATTAGGCATGCACGACAGTTCAGGTACTGATATGGAAAGGTGTTTAACACTAACCGTGAAGGATGGATCAAAACAGAGCTTTCATACAAGATGTGAATGTACTGCTTGGAGTCAGCTTATGTGCCTTTCCACACCTAACAGGAGAAGCGGAAAATTTCCCCTTCCTTTTATCACTTAGCCTCTTCACAGATTGTTCCCTCTTCTGACTTATCACATGTCATTAGTAAAACCATGAGCTCAGAAGACAATGCCTTTTGGTCACTCCTGGAGGAGTAGCTCTAAGTGAAAGGTTTGCTGAGCTTTGCAACTCACCTATGGGGACAGCACGAGGCAGTTTTGAGAGTTGGAGGCTGCTCTGCACTGACAGAATCATCAGAGAAGGAATATGACAAGTTCCTGAAAAAGACTCCACCAGATTTCTATAAAGTGAGTGGTCAAAAATATTGAATGTTAGAGGACTCCATATCTTCCTCCTATTCAAACTCCTGTTTCTAATTGGCAAGGTGGAGTACTTAACCTCATTCTCAGAAAAGTTTTGATAGTTGAGCTAACTTATCTTCAAGCATTAGCATACTAGAGAAAATTTTAGATATTCCACCTAAATTTGGAAAATTTAGTGGAAAATATGTTATAAAAGTAGGCAGCCTTAATGATAATGATGACCTGGGCTGTGTCTACACTAGCAAGCAGTGCAAACCAATAGGCATAGAACTACTACTGTTCTACTGTTCTCAGTAGAACAGATGGACCAAAAACCTCATATCCACACTGCACAAACATCAAGTTCTGCTTTGGTTTGGCTTTAATTTTTGGACAGGCTCTGATTTGGTCTGATCACATCAGCTGAATCCTCATCTGAAGCTCTAGTGTCTGATGTGTCCTCCAGGGGCTCATCTTCTAGTTAAGTTTCACGCAGAACAAATCTAGCTCACTAAGAGATCTCTCCCTCATGTGAAACACGGCACAGCAAGCTGGCATAGCAGATGTTGAGAGGATTGGGGGTCTTTCTTCTGTAGTGGCCAGTGACAGGACAAGGGTAAAGGGAACAAGCTGGAACACAGGAAGTTCCACTGGAACATAGGGAAAAACTTCTTTCCTGTGAGGGTGAGGGAGCCCTGGCACACACTACCCAGGGAGGATGTGGAGTCTCCTCTGGAGGTTTACAAAACCTGCCTGGACATGTTCCTGTGTGACCTGATCAAAGTGAGCCTGCTTTAGCAGGGGGTTGGACTAGATGACCTGTAGAGATCCTTTCAACCCCTACTGTTCTCTGTGTATGTGACATTGCTGCCCTTACACTGGAAAAGGAAGGAATTGATTTTGTAATTGATTGTAGAAGTCATGATTCTTCCAATACATAAACAATGCCAATGATTACCTACAGATGAGATTTCTGATGGAAATACAAGAAGTTCCAGCAGTGCTTTTTAAGGCTGGTAAGGCTTTGTAAGGCCAGTGTGGGATTTTGTGACTAAATCTGAATTGTGCATAGACTTGTTCATGTGATAGTATTAGAAACCAAATGAATTACCTATTTCAGGAGCAGGGCAGTTTTGCAAACCATAAGGCTCACCAAGTTGGTGGTTGGCATTCTTAAGCCATTGCACTTGTAGAAATCCAACCAATAAAATTCCAGTTCAATTCTCCTGTTTGTTTGGGTTTTTTCTTCATTTGTCTCCATTTCTGTCCACTAGGATTTTTGCGCAGTCTGACTGTTTATTTAAAAACCACTAATCCACAGAGCCCAGATGATGCTGCCTCAGGTCAAAGTACAAATGAGCACCTACTTTACACCCTCTCCAACACTGGCATACGCTGCTTGTATTGGCTTTGAGAATTAGGTGGTCATAGACTAGTTCCTCCTGAATTACATCTCAAAATACTGTGTGTAACTGTCTAAAGAGTATGCATATGTGATGCAGAGCCATGCTGTTAGATGTATTAAGTAATAACCAAAACATTAGGCTTTACTTTGAACTAACATGATGCATATTATAAAAACCCCCACATGCTGGAAGAAAGAGTAAATCCTCTGTGGTTTACTCATAAATATTTATAGGATTATTCAGTACATTGTGCAGTGAGTAATCAAACGCATTCTGACGTAAACTAGCCCAGCTCCTGTGTTTATATAGTCTGTCTGACAGAACACAATTACAAAACACGTTTTTATTTTTTAAATTTCTATTTGAGCTCCTTGAAACATCTAGAATTTGAGCTTGGCAATATAGAACTGTTATTGTCCAGAGACTTGGCATCTTACAGATTAGAAGTGCATGCATTCTTCAAGGACAAAACTATATACTGTATAGTTTATAATCACATAAATGTATTCTGTAAGGACAAATCAATATATTACACACATATATCCTACTCTTTTGCTTATGGTGGGAAACTCTATCACCAAGTAGAACAAGCTCAAAAACCAACTTAACTCTACACCTTCAAGACAGGAACATTGCATATGCTTTTCATTACTCTATTTTGTGTTCAAAATTACACATGGCTCAGGTGTGGGATGTGAATTTCAATGTAACATATTCATGACTGAGGCAATTGGCAGAGTCTGCTATTTCTGACAGGTGTAAACAGTCAGGCTGAGCTCTAAATGCATCTTTTCTTTTTGTATTTATTCTGGTTATTCCCCACTATTCAGTTTATTTGCTGTTGCATATTCTCTTTTATCAGAAAATCATAATCTGAGACAGAGACTGAAATGCTGATTTCAGTGACAAATTAGAAACTGAAAAATAAGAGATGAAAGGAGTGGGAAAGTGGGTCTGTATTGTGCAGAAGCACTTTCATTCTCAAGAGCCTCTGTTTCCTCAAATGAAAGGGATTTTGACAAAAAAAAAAAAAGAGGGGTTTAATTCACCATGGAAATGTGTAGAACTTTTCAAGTCAAAGCCTTTGCATATGCTAAAGGCACAGATGATGTTCTATGTAAAGCGTTACTTTTATCTTTATTGTTTTGAATATGTTGGATCATAAGAATGGATGCACTCCAACTGCCACTTCAAAGCTGAGCAGATAATCCCATATCCCACTTGCTTTGTTTGCATTTTTAATTTTACTCAGTAAAAACAGAATCAAAGCCCATACTTTATTCTCTGAAAAACTTCTGTTCATCCTTCCTGAAAAGTCCAGTTCATCTGCACTATGGTAAGTTACCAAGTTCCTCATATGAAGATATTTCTATTTACTGTGTGTGTTTGTTTTATTTTACATGATGAAGTGCTTCAATTTCACACTGGATGGAAGTCATCAATCTCCATCATGCTCAAAAATTCTTCCTCTGTAGATCAAGGCGCTCCTAATCTGTGGAGTAGGTGTTGGCACTGAAGCGGGAGCAGCCAGAGGAATGCAATTGTTTCTGATGTATGTGACATTGTCACAACTCAAGTCAACAAAAGCAAGGTCAGACTTTCAGTCACAGGACATTTTTGTCTGTTCTGGTCCTCGAGTCTGAAAAATGGGGCTGAGAACAGGCAATCTGTCCCCAGTTTCCTTACGACTTGGCTGCAGGCTCTGTGGGCAGGTGTGGTGCTTGCGGTGGCTTGCTCAAAGGATGAGAGAAATGGCTATAATTGTAAAGCTCTTTAATTCAGTGGTAAAACTTTCCCAGGTGACAGGAAGCAGAGAAGTCTGGTGCCTCTTCATCTGCCAGCTCTATTTCCTCTTTGAAGTCTCTGAATCTCTGTTCTAACTAACTTGTAACTAACTTCTGCTCTAAACATGACCCCAACAGACACAGTCCTCACGTTGACATCTACTGCTGAAAGACTTCCCACTTGAGAACGAGGTCAAGGATATTAATATGAAAGTGAGACAGTTGGTTTGAAAGGGTTTATAGATCAAGTATTTTTTGTTCAAAGCATTTCAAACACAAAAATAAATGCAAGTGAGGAGATATTTAAGTGAATAAATCCTTTTCCTAGATGACATTATTGCCTCAGATTGTTTAATATACAGTGTGTGGTAGCTAAAAATAAAGATACTATGGTGATAAGCCTTTGGTCTTTCATGAAATCAGGTAGCTATAGCAAATGTGTGGATGCATTCCTTCTCTCTCACCAGAGGGAATACACCTCCCATTCTCTCTGTAAAACCCTACATAGAAATGAGCATCTAGGAACATGCTATTTATTGTAATGAGTGCCCTAGGCTCAATAATGCTGCTAGGAATTATGTGGAAGCCCTGGAAACTGCAAGGTCTAGGCAATCTTCTCCTTATTCATTGTTTCCTATATAAATTCTTTATCAATGAGCACCTAGGGGCTTATTTTCCACTTGCATCAGCTTTACAACTGTATATTTCCATTTATTTCACCGGAATTATTTCTGGTGGAAATGGTGGTATATTCCAGTGGTGTTAGTTTACAAGATTTTAATAAAAATGAATGAATCCCCTACGAAAAAAAGAAAATCCCTAGTCAGCTATTTTCAAGCGTCACCTCTAGACTGAAACTAACGGACCAAAGGAGAAAACACCAGTGTCTATAAAATATTCTTAGCCTGGAGGTATGAGAATCTGCCAATATAGTATCATGAAAAAAACATATGCCTGGGAGATTTCAATGTTATTTATGCTTTTTGTCTACAGACCTCCCATGGAGTCCCATCTCCATTGTCAGTGGATAAAATCCACAAATTACTAAAGTACAAACTATTTTCAAAACTAAAAGCAAACACCTGACTCTTTCAGGCACACCGTTCCACGGGTAAATTGGATACCCCTCCATGTTTAGTATAGGAGATGAAGTGTGTGTTTAGATGAAATAACTGACAATGTACCAAGCAGTCATATTCCTGTGAAACTGAATATCTTTTTTCAGGAATTCCTGGAGGTGAAGTATGAATTCTCGTTAATGTGGAGCCTTGTGTAATCTCATAACCGGCCAATACAGCATCCTTGTATCAATAAAAGCAAGACAGGCAGTGTGGAAATCAGGGGAACAGGGGAATAAAGACCAAAACAGTTCCATACTCTGAAAATTTTTTTAACTATGTCCGGCACAAACACCATGGAAATGCCACATTTGTGATGGTGAATCATGGAAAACTCAAGTTTAGAAACCCCACAGCACTTTCGCTTCCATATGCAACATAGCAGCAGAAAAACAAAAGCGACCATAATGTCAATGGACCAAAAGTCATAATCCTAATTGCCCCACGGTAAGTGGTATGGCTGGCAGGACTCAGACCTCAGCACCTATGTCCTCCCCATCTCTCCTCTTACACAATACAAACAGGATGGGTTTGTCCACCCTGGATCCTGGTCATAATTTCTGACCTGTACTGTGTCCAACACAGCGGCAACATGTCAAGTTGGAAGAGATCCAGAAGACTCATCAAGTGCAACCCCCTGTTCCTCAAAGGACTATCTAAAACTAAACTGTATAACTAAAAGCATCATCCATATATGATGGATCATAGAAGATGATGCTCAAACTCATTTTCTGGCCCTGTTGGATTCATTGGTCTAGATAGGGCTATTGAAATTCTGCAATGCACATCGAGTATGTTGGAAAGATGAAGACATCCTGCTAACATGTGCAACCAACACAGAAAGCAGAGGATTTGGAGGGGAGATGCAAACTGCTCTTTTTGTGACTTTCATATTCCATTATAGCTGACTGTGGAAAAATGAGCAGATTAAAAGCATATTGAAGTCTTTTGTGCTTTTTCCTTGGAATCTAATTACTTGGATCATATTGTAGTTAGGTAAGATTATTAGAGAGAGTTATATTATCACTATTATTAATTATATATCATATGAGGATATTAATATAATTACACATTATACTATATCAATATAACTGTATATTAATATTCCAGATCATACTAGGAAAATTTCTGTGGTTAGTAAAACCAGAAAAACTCTCTGGTAGAAAAAAACCTGATTAAGGTCCCATTTTTTACATCATTTATAGAATCATGGAGTCATTTCAGCCGGAAGAAACCTTTAAGAGAGATGGAGTTTAGCCTTTGTCCCAGCCCTATCAACTACTAGACCATTTCCATAACTACAATATCCAGTCATCTCTTAAGCACCTCCAGGGACGGTGACTCCACCACCTCCAGGGCAGCCTGTTCCAATGCCTGACAGCGCTTTCAGTAAAGAAATTCCTGCCCATATCGAGCGTGAAACTCTCCTGACACGAGGCCATTTCCTCTTGTTCTAGTGCTTGTTACTAGAATGAACAGACCAACCCTCACCTTGCTACAACTTCAAGTAGTTACAGAGAGTAATAAGGTCTTCCCTGAGCGTTCTTTTCTCCAGGCTAAACAGCTCCAGACATTCCTCAGATGAGATGTGCTCCAAATCCTTTACTAGCTTGGTAGACTGTCTCTGGATCCTCTCTAGCACCTCAATGTCCTTCTTGTAAAGAAGGGGCCAAAAGTGGACACAGTATTCGAGGTGCAGGCTCACCAAAGCCAAGTATGATTCAATGAAGTACAGGGGAATAATCACCTCCCTCCTCTCGCTGACAACACTGTTCCTGATCCAGGCCAGGATGCCATTGGCCTTCTTAGCCACCTGGGCACACTGCTGGCTTATGTTTAGTCGGCTGTCAACCAACACTTCCAGGTCCCTCTCTGTCTGGCAGCTTTCCAGCCACTCCTCCCCAAGCCTGTAGCACTGCTGGGGGTTGTTGTGGCCCAAGTGCAGGACCCAGCACTTGGCCTTATTAAAACTTATGGCATTGGCCTTGGTCGAGCTATCCATCTTATCTAGATCTCTCTGTAAAGCTACCCTACTCTCAAGTAGATTGACACTCCTACCCAGCTTGGTGTCATCTGCAAACTTACTAAGGGTGCACTCTATCCCCTCATCCAGATCATTAATAAAGATGTTAAGCAGGAGTGGCCCCAGTACTGAGCCCTGGGGGACACCAATCATGACCAGCCACCAACTAGATTGACTCCATAGACAATGACTCTTTGGACTCGACCATGTAACTAGTTTTTCACCCAGGAAAGTGTCTGCCCATCCAAGCCAAGAACAGACAATTTCTCTAAGAGAACGCTGTGGGAAACAGTGTCAAATGTCTTACTAAAGTCAAGGTAGACAACATCCACAGCCTTTCCTTCATCCAACACGTGTGTCACACTGTCATAGAAGGAGATCAGGTTTGTTAAACAGGACCTGCCCTTCTTAAACCCATGCTGATTGGGCCTAATCACCTGGTTGTCC
>WBNH01002953.1:215132-233325 GCA_013401255.1 Urocolius indicus | reverse complement strand
TCTGTCATTATTAATTCACAAATGTTTTAAAAAACGATGCTTACTCCTAATATTTGGTGACTACAGAATCACAAAAGATGCTCTTACTCTTATCACAGGCTGCTCTCTAATTTTGGCCATGCTGTTCTTCCATAAAGTGTGCAACCAAGAGCAGTAATGCACACATATCCTGTATTACTTTAGCTTCTGACACTCTCCAGCATTCACTGATGGATATAAAAGCATAAACCAAGATTTTTTTTTTAAGTATACAAAAATGTCCCTGCAAAGGGGACTGTTAATCTATGAATCAGAAAGTCCATAAATCACCTCTGCCAGGCTTAACAGTAACAACTGCTGCTGTTTGACACAAAATCAGATTTCAACTCCAACATTATCATCTAGCTACCTTACGCCAACTTGATGTACAGAGTTGTCTTTAGACCACAGCACCCATCCCAGCCTGCCTGATAAGGCATTGCTTAAACTGGGGAGCAGCTGAGGAGCATTCACCAACATCAGCCATTACTATCACTCATCTTTCCAGTATAACATCGTCCAGCACATCCGACACTACTATGTGTGAGCCTCAGAGCATTCCTCAGGCTTTTTCAAGTAACACTCCTTCAAAGGAGGCTCAGCCTTAAAAAACAGGAGTGTGTGCTGAGGTGGGATAAAATCAAGCCATAAACATTGTTTCAGCTGTAACCCTCCCCCTCCCCCCAGTAATGACAGGGGTTTTTTTTCCCTCCACAGTTAATTTTGTCTGCTAAAGAAGCAGCCTCGGCTAACTCAAGAGGTAGAGCATTGGCATGGGAAATATGGCTTGTAGTGCAGAAGGTCCCAAATACCTTCTGCTTCCCAAGTTTTATTTCCTTTGTTTAAGGTCTGCTCTGAGAAAAATATGCCACCTTGCTCCATGCTAATTCAGAGGGATCAGAGAAGAGGGATGAAAAACACAATGGTATCTACACACAAAAATTTCACATCTAGTATTTTATCTCTGTGGATAGATGCTGTTTCCACACCAAGTCCAACGGATTTGGGTGGGATTCCAGGCACAGGCTAGAAAGAAGCTCTAAAGCTCCACGCTATGAAGTACCAGTGATGAGGTTTCTCTTTTTTGTCAATTTCCCTTTAACCTAAATCTTCCCTGCCCAAACATACACAAACCGGACAATTACAAGGGATGCTATGCTGTTGTATGCTATTACTGACCCTGAATGCAGCCTTGACAAACTTTGGAGCAATTATCTATATGTCATCCATAGTTCCTGTCAGAAAATCCTAGTATCCTATTTTAAATTGTATTTTCCTTTTCCTTCCACGTCAGCTCACATGACATCACATGTAACTTTCTCACCGCATTCTGTAGATCTGAAAATCCATTGAGAACACTTTGTGGCACAAGTCACAGCTAGCAATTCCATATAGATGCTGCTGGGCACGTTCCCACCCCTACCCGGGGTTCCTGGCCCACGGTGAAGAGAGGGGTATAAGCAGAGCCCAAGTCCAAGGAAACCGAGATCTCTGTATATCCTTTCGATTTAAGACTAGAAAAACCTAAAGTAACAGCACGGAGCTCATCAGTGGACATTCTCGGGGAGAACACCTTTCAGGCTCGGTCAGTGTTTTTCTGAGTTAAGTGATACCACCAACTTCCAGGGGTGAGAGGAAGGGCAGATCTGGCCTTTAGGCACCGTACCAGTAGCCCTGTGCCATTCTGCCTGCTAATGAAGGAACGAGGAGCCAGAGGCAAGTTTAGTTTGGGCATTAATAACCAAATGGCCTTAGCCAGACAGGACTTTTGCCTACTCATCACAGGCACTGCCTGGGGTTCCTGGAGGAGGAGAAGGTCATGAACGAACGTTTCCCCAGCAGCCCCTCACACCCTACCTTGACGAAGAGGGAAATGTCATGTTCCTGCTTCTCCTCAGCCTCCTCTTCCTCCTCCACGGCGACCGGCGAGCCGCTCTCGTCCTCCACGTCCTCAGCCCGGCTCTGCAAACCGTTCAGGCTCCTACCTGATCCATCCCACTCGCTGCCCTCGGGGCCCAGGTACTCGCATGGCTGCCCCGCCGCTGACGCGCTGTCCTCCCCTGGCCCTGCGGCCGCGCTCCCTGCTTCTGACACTGCCGGGGCTGCGGGTTCCCACTCCGTCCCTGAGATCTTCGCTTCTTCCTCGCCATCGGGGAGCACCGCTGACCGGCGTCCGCCGTCGGCGTCCCCTCCGGCCGGCACCGCCGCCTCCGCTTCCCCTCGGCTCTCGGGAGCAGTCTCACTCCTTGCCGGAGCCGCCGCCGCCGCCTCCTCGCAGACGGTCTCCGACGGGGCTGTCTCCCACACTGCATTCTCGGGGACTGTCTCCGCAGGAGTTATCTCCTGCACTGCATCTGCGGGGACTGTCTCCGCAGGGGCTGCATCCCGCACCGCATCTTCGGGGACTGTCTCCGCCGAGGCTGTCGCCGCAGACTCCTCAAGATGTGTCTCCCTTGAGACTGCCTGCCTTAGCGGCTCTTCGGCGTCTATCGCCTCCACTTCTTCAAAGTCTGTCCCCGACGGTGCTTTCTCCCGCACCGCATCTTCGGGATCTGTTCCCCCAGGGGCTGTGGGCTCCGCCGCCGCCTCTTCGGGGTCTGTTCGCGCTGAGGCTGTGGCCGCAGCTTCCTCGGGGTCTGTTCTCGCCGCGGCTGCCGCCGCAGCTTCCTCGGGGTCTGTTCTCGCCGGGGCTGCAGCCGCCGCCTCTTCGGGGTCTGTTCGCGCCGGCGCTGCCGCCGCCGCTTCTTCGGCGTCTGTTCCCGCCGGGCCTGCCGCCGCCGCCTCTTCGGGGTCGGTTCCCACCGGGGCTGTGGGCGCCGCCTCTTCGGGGGCGGTGGCCGCCGGGGCTGCCGCCGCCGCCGCCTCATCGGTGTCTGTCTCCGTCAGAGCTCTCTCCTTCGGGTCTGTCCTCGCCGAGGCTGCCTTCGCCTCTTCAGACACTGTTCCTGCCGGGGCTGCCTCCTCAGGCTCCGGTCCCGTTGAGGCGTCGAGATCTGCCCCCATGGCCGCCCGCACCGGCTCCCCTGCTGGCAAACCCTCTCCCCTCGGGCTGCCTCCGATGGGCTCTCGCTGCTCAGCCCCCGCTGGAGCCTGCTGCCCCGCGCCCGGCCCCCCCGGGGTCTCCGCCGCCCCTTCAGGGCAGCCGCTCCCCGTCCCGTCGCTGCCCCCGGGGGGCACCGCCGCCGCGTCCAGCTCCTGCCCAGCCGCGGTCTCTCCGCTCAGCCGCGGCGCCTCGGTGGCAGGGCACCGTTCCAGAGGCTCCGCCGCCCCCTCGGGGGGCACCGCGGGCTGCGTCTCTCCTGTCGCCGCTTCCTCATCGCCACCTTCCTGCGGGACGTCGCTCCCTTCCAGCGGCGGGGCATCAGGCCGCCCCGGGCTCTCTGCCATGCTGGCTTCCCCAGGGGCCGCTGTCCAAGAGCGCAGAGAGGTGAACGCGTCCGGCCGCCGGGACGAACGAACACCTGAGGAGCCGCCGCCGGGTATCAGCGCCAGGCACCGACGGGGGGGGACGGCGGCGCCTGCGCACGCGCTGCCAGGTCTCCTCTCGGCCGCCTCCTCTGGGTTCACCGGCAGCTTGCAGGTGTTCAGAAGAAGTGAAGCCTTTGCAAAGTATGGCCAAAAAAAGCTGGCCCGCCCTTCTCTCCAGCGGCCCCACTGGGGCTGGCTGAGCATGCATGCCAAGCACTTTGCTGCTTGCCCTGCCTGTCCCTCGCCTCCCACCCTAAAACCTCCTGAACCCCATTTCTTCCTTTACTTTCCCCCCATCTCTGCTGCTTACAGCCTCGGGAGCAGTGTCTCTTGCAGCCCTCCCAGACTAGGTCTTGCTGGTGTCCCCAGCCACCGGGCTAGCACCCACATGCACTGGGCCCACTGGCAGGTGCTGGCAGACGGGTCTGACAGACCCCTAGGGACTGAGGGTATGCTGTCCACCAGAACAAGGAAAGGGACACCATTTTCCAAATCCAGGTTTACAAAGAGAACCACTCACAGCCCCACTGCTGCTGATGAACTGAAACTGGAGGAGCCCCAGCAACCTTGCAGAGTTTGTTAAAAATACAGATGAACCAATACCTCATCTCAGCAGCTACTTAGTGTCTGAAGCATATTCTCAAGATGCCTTTGGGCAGCATCAAATATTGTGAAGAAGCAAAATGACCTTATCAACTTGTAAAAGTTGAGAGACGGAACAATGAAATACTAACTTTCCTTCCTATGTGACCATGTCAAGTGCTATGTGCCTCTGCAAGAGTTTGAATTTAAATGTGACGAGAAATACCATCTTCTGTGCAGAGCAGGAAGCTGGTGTGAAAGAAGCATAACTTTTAGTTTGTGTAAGGCAGCTGCAGCTTCATCCTGCAGGCATTCTTCAGTTCCAGATAAAAGACATCTTTTTACACTTTTGGTAATTTCTCTGGCTAATGGAGGCACTTTGCAAAGGCAAAAGAGAAAAGAAACAACAAAACAAAACAGGCAATCGACAGGTTCTGGTGTGAGGATAGGTTTTAGTAGTTTTTCTTGTAGGCAAAATTAATTTTCTAGGAGATGCAGCCTGCTGTAGCCCTGCTTTTCTCAGAACTGATTTATATGAAAGCATTATTTATGCTATTTGAATGGAAAATAGTCTTAATTTTCTAAGTGCAGAGAAAACAGTGGGAGGGAAAAGTTAGCTGGCAGGAGTGAGGTAGTATATTAAAAAAACCCCATGCAGTTAAACACTATGCAGTTAAACAAGTATGCCATACAATATGTGTATATAAAAATGCTTTCTTATGTTTGAGAGTGGAAATAGCAAGGACAGGCTGAACATAGGGGTTTGGAATGGATAGGAAAAGAGAAACAGGAGACAACAGGAGATGGGAAACGCTACATAATAAATCACTCCGTCAGGTCAAATGCTTGCTCTGATAAAAATAACAGACAAATAAATAAACAATTCCCTAGCTATTTTTTCATATATGCTTCCCCAGAGGCACGTTGCCAGTGAGACAAAAGAACTTGTGCAGTCATGGTCAGAAGGGATGTGTCTTGAAGATTCAGGAATGAAGGCTCATCATCTGCCAATGGAAGACTTGCAGCTGGACCCATCATAAGGCAATTATTGCACTTCTGTGTTAGCGATTCTGATATCAGTAGAATGACACATCCCAGTAATCTCTATTTCTATACAGATATCATTTTACTCATCTTAACCCTTGCTGAATGGTTCCTAACCCTTGGCCCGAAGGCTGGCCACATACCCCAGGTACATTACAAATCCCATCTTACAAAGCTTTCAAATATGAGACAGCACACAGCTGTCTTTAGCTCTACTCACCATCCACAAACTCTGCCACATTGCCGCCTGTCCTGTGTTGGATAGGATATTGGCTGGAAGAAGGCTCATGCCAGGTTTTCACAGTAGGAACGAATAGCAAAGCAACATCCATGGCATAGAAGTGGTGGGAAATTTGCAAGAGAAATGGTTGCAGGTTATAGATATAACCACTGAAGTCAGATGGCTCTGTTTATAGGAATACTATTTTTTTATGAGCACCTCCTTGGTATTGGTTTCAGGTTTTGCTCAGGTTCTGAGTTTAACATGGGACTTGCGTCCTACTGATGGATCTGATGGAACTACATGAGAGATGGTTGTCTCTCTCCTGTATTTATTCACTGCAGAGTTTATTCATTAACACCAGTATCCTATTTTTCTTTATTTGCTCATTCCCCACTCAGTAGCTCTCAGTACAAAACAAGGTGAGGAAAAGGCTGGCAAACCTCCCACCCCCCAACCCCTTTCTGTGATAAACTCTGACTGATTATTATCACTGGGAGATGTTTAAGTGTAACAAAATATTAGCTTTTTAAGTACTCGTGGGAGTCTGACAACTGCAGACCAGAAAAGAACTAGCAACTGACAGACAAGTTGTTGTAATTATCTTTCTAGAGTAAAGTTTAAGGTATAGTGTTTGCTACAGTTGCTGTTTTTATGGAGTAATGATTGAATAGTTTCTAACAGATCTTGGGTGTTTATCCTCAAGTACAGGCACCGATATTTTCTAATTCTGATGGAGTTGCGACCTAGCAATGAGGTGTGCAGGGGTTAATGTTGCTGTTCTAGCAGGCCATGCTGGTGGTGCATCAGCCACGAGATCCCTGAGCTGGCCATTCGGCTTGACATTGCTCCTGGTCACTCTTCAGCATCGTGGTTTCACAGAGACAATTTTGGAAATATGCCATTAAACTTAGATCTACCTCAGTGAAATCCCAGAGCTTTGGATATCTGTTGTTCTGTGCCCTCTGCATTTGACACTCCTGCCCTCTATCTCAATTACTTAACAATTAATCTCTCCTGCTTCACACTCCTCCTGTACACTACTTTCAAGCTCTTTACACCCCATCTGTTTCTAAAATTGGCCCTCAGCTAATAAATATCATTTTCTCAGTTCAGCTTCAGGAGGGATTACTGCACACCTTCTTCATTTAAAAGATGAGTGCAGGTAATTAAAGATCACAGATGTTAGACATTAGTGGACAACACAAAGATCCCTTTATAGTCTGTTAGCGAACAAGTTATATCCCTGAGGGTTATCATTTAGGCTGTACTTGCATGGATTATTGTAACTTCTCTTCTCTTCCTTCTTGTACAGGGAGTTGCAGATCAAGATTGAAGATTTTTGCAGCCTCAGGTAAGGAAAAATTGCCTCTTGCATTACAAGGGTCTCAGAGAGATAGACTGGCCACACTGCAAAGCTATTAGACCAGAGTATTTGTTCATGCTCCTGTAACTCTGCAGTCCTGTGCAGTGCCAAAGACATAAATGCAAAATATGTAATGGTTCACCCTAATACAGTGAACAATGATTCAGAGTAACAAAGCCAATAAGGCTTTTTTGCCTCCCTGTGGAGGCCACTCCCTCTCATAGATGCATGTTCTGCCTGTTCTCTGGCTGAAGTTGTGCTGTCTCATCAAGCATGTGCATCTGCTCTTCTCAGGGTTTGCCACATTTTGGACATGATGCTACATTTCCCCAGGCCAAAAGCTCCTTATACATGATTTGAATTCTGTTCATTTCTGCCAGATGCTGAGTAATGGCTATTTTGCACCAAATTCAGTGAGAAATAGAGGTTAGTAGAGCCTCCAGAAACTGGGTGGCACTTAATTGGGATCTCCACAATAAAGTGCAGGTAGGGATTTATCAGAGTAAATGCAGATGGGTACAAACTGCAAGTCTGCAGACCCTAAACCAACAGACATCTAATGAGAAGAGTCACTGAAATCTGTCTTCTTATCCCAAAGTAGATGTCTAAAGAAGGTCAGATGGTACTTGATAGAAAAGTGCCTATTTCTTTAAACTGTACAAGACCCTGAAGGGTGACTGGCTCAGGGGAAAATGTCTCTGCTGGACATATCTAAACTCATGTGAGACGAATCCTGTCCCAGGTGAATTCCCTTACAGACAGAAAATTAAAAATGGACAGTCAACACCCATTATTACACCCATTATGCATTCTTTTTATTGCTTTTGGTGGTTGCAACTGGAATTTCCACCAATTATTTGTGGTATAAAACATTACCTATGAAAGAATATGACTGCCTAGCCCTTCACGATGGAAACAAAGAAACCCAAAACTGTTTTAACCTTTGTAGGTAAGTCAGTTCTGCATTCTCCTAGTTATAGTATGTTATTTCAACTATGGAAAAGATAAAGTTGCAAGTGAAAAAACAGTATTGGAGGACTATATATGTTTTATTTTTCTTTCAAAATATATGTATGTTAGCTATATTTGTCCCTGGTTCCTTCAGCTTCTGTCAAGAAGTTGATGTGGCATTCTGTTGCTTTGTGGTAGAGAGAGTCTTTGGTCCAAACAAACAAAATTAAGAGGGCGCAGTGCCTCACTGAAAATCACAGTGGCATGCTGCGTGTTGGGGGAGTTGATGCCATCTGTATTTAGTGTTCTGAGCTTCCCGGCATTAAGCTGATTAGAGGCAGTCGGCTCCTTTCCCAGCTGCTTAAAGGCAGTCTGCTTGGAAAGAAGGTAGGGATGTAGACATGCAAAGGGGGGAATAAAGCCTGGTTGCTGGTCTAGGAAGCACAGAAGGCCGAAAAAGCAGAGACGAAGAGTAGGTGTACCTTCTTGACAAATATCAAGAATCTTTCTCTTCCTTCTGTTTGTTACTCAGTTACCCAAATTCCCAGCACTCCACAAAGCTACAGGCACCAAAGCAGCATGTACTTACATTCTGAATGAATCATTCTGCAATGTGTTTAAAAAAATTAGAGGAAAATTAACAACAAAGCTTTCAAAAAAATAAACTCTATAGTGATTACTATTTTTTTTAAAGTACTTACGACTTCTTCAAGTCAAGGAGTCCTTGACTTTACTAGTCTCATATTTTCTTTTTGTTAAGCAATATTATTTTAACAAGGAAATTATGTCTTCCATGTGCCACAGGCAAGGTAACAAACAGACCTTATTCGTAGTGTTTTATTGTCAAATATACCTAATTCAATAAAGTAATGGCTTGGAATTAGCTTTGAAAGTGCTCCAGAAGCATCAAAGCCCTGATTACTGTCTGGCAGCCTTGTATTGTCTCGTTTTCTAGCTAAATAAGACCAGCTCAGCACTCACTTTGCTGTTAACAATATGTCTGGCTTGAACTCTGGACCTGCGCTCAGTTTGGAGAACTTTGGGCTTCAGCCCAGGCTTTGGACTCTGCTTGAGAAATCCCCATCAAACTTACTTTACTGAACTCCCTCTTCTCCATCACTTTCAAATGCTTTTCAACCATTCCCATCCCTGACCTCATGCACCATTGCTTAGGGAAGGGTGTGCACACAACACTATTTAAAGGACTGTCTTGATTTGCACATGATTCAATAGGATTACTGATATGTTTAAAGCTAAGAGTCTTTGCAAGGATCTGGGTCTTATTAAGTAACTCTGATTTCATTATTGTTATCCTCATCATTCCTCACTCCCTTTATTTTCTGACATACACTGTGGCACTGAATTTGAGAGGTGAGTTTTCAAAAGTGATGAACTGCTCCAACTTCAGCTGAATTTCATTTGCTCAAGGCATCTGAAAACTAATCCTTAAAAGCTCTTTGGAGAAGAGATCATACATCTACTTGGTTTGCAAAGTGCCCGCGGAAAAATTAAATGGATAAACTAACGTGGTATTTCATGTTTTCCGTACTGTAAACGTTGCTTTTCTCACAGTGACCTGGTTTACAAAATTGTATATGAAGTCTTAATTAGATCCATCAGATCCATTTGCAATGGAACCTGAAATAACTCAAAGCTTTTTCTGAGGTCCAAGATTTTTTTCTTAATTCTTAATAAAGTGTTTAGATTTTTTAAACTCCTCTATTATGTTAATTCTTATTACATTAAACTGCCATTTATTTTAAATCAATTTCCCATTTTACTGTGCTTATTACACCTTGAAATAATAAACTATAATCTCTAATCACAGCTCATTTGATCTTTTTCAGACTCTTGCTTCTATTTTAAATCTATGTTTACCTTTCATAGCTCAACACCTTTTTTTTCCCATGTAAAAAGAGTCACACACTAGTATCATTTCCACTTGAACTTGGCTGTTAATACAATTCTTCTTTGCAATACTCTGAGAACTTTAAAAATCATCACTTTTAACATAAGTATAGATTTTGGGAGTAAAACTTAGAATAGTTACAAAATTGACTTAATATCTAGCTGATATAGATATTTTATGTGCAACAAAGAGGCAGAGAGTGATCGTTTGACTTTTATTACCAGTGTTGCAGATAGACTATTATACTTACTGTTAAATTACTTGATTCATTAGAAAACCAGATCACATTTCTATAAATTAATATATAGCTTTCACTTCTGCAGAATTTTCAGAAATAATGTTATATGTTGTAATAATAGCCTTGAGAGTGGCTTTTGAAATCATCATTAAAGAAATTGATGGTTTTTCAGCCTTTAAGTGGGAGGCTGGAATAGGTGATCTCCAGAGGTCTCTTCAGCTCCACTTTTCCTTTTGTCATGGAATTCCTATGACATCTATGGAGCTGACTCTTTTTTCCTTCTTTTTTTTTTTTTTTTCTTTTTTTTTTTTTTTTTTAAATATTTTATTTTTCTTTCCCCCACGATTAGGAACACAGAATCACAGAATCATTCCTCTTAGCATGGTGAATGTAACAGAAGACTTATTGCAGCCTGGGATGGTCCATTTTATAGATAATNTAGGTGATCTCCAGAGGTCTCTTCAGCTCCACTTTTCCTTTTGTCATGGAATTCCTATGACATCTATGGAGCTGACTCTTTTTTCCTTCTTTTTTTTTTTTTTTTTTAAATATTTTATTTTTCTTTCCCCCACGATTAGGAACACAGAATCACAGAATCATTCCTCTTAGCATGGTGAATGTAACAGAAGACTTATTGCAGCCTGGGATGGTCCATTTTATAGATCATTTTTTCTGCTGGGATCAAAGCTGGCAGTGAACTTTGATTCTTTTTCATGCCCTTTCCTTGTAATGTCCCTCTGATGGCAGATAAGGGCTCTTTCAACTGTTGTGCAGCAGATACTACAATTCTGGAGAGATGAGTAGTACTTTCTCAGCTCACACACAGGCTTCCAAAGCGGAGCGTTTACCTCCACACAACTTTACTCTTTCTATTAACAGCTTTGAGACAGTTTTTTTCCTGTTGAAATTCTATTATATTTATTGTTGCTTTTCAGAGTGCATACTGACAGAACCCATTTGTTCTAAAGCACTTGTAAATGAGCTCTACAGTAAATCAGTAACCAGTCAGTAATTACTGACTGCTCCTGAATAAATGGCTTTTACCTCTACTAGGTATTACGCTTTTCTACCTAATTTACCAGAGCGTAGATTAAAAACCAGTAAGGGGTACATGGTAACCTGCTGCATTACTATAATGAAAAGCATATCGTTATGAGATCTGGGGTGGCATCCAAAGGTGGCAGTGACCTTGGGAGTCCAACCCTGCCAGGCACAATGCAAATACAGAAAGACACATTCCTGAGCAACTTACCATCTAACTGAGAACAGTGGCAGGGAAGGAGCATAGTGAACCATGGGAGAAGGGAGAGATACTTGTAAAAGAGACTGTGCTGATAGAGTTTAACAATGCAACTGATCTGAATCAGTTACATGAGCTTTGTACATTACCCAACACTTTAAAGCCTTAGCTTCTGCACCTCAAAACTTTTTTTAACATCTTACCAATATTAAGGTAAAGAAAGCTTAGCTCTACTGTATTTATTTTATTTAACAGCATTGTATTTGTTTTTTCCCTGCCTTGGGACAACTCCCACTCTTCCAAAGACCAGCAGTTCTTCTGAAAGCCACTCCAGCTAATCCTTCCTCTCCTGTGGGTGCCAGGTCCTTCTATAGAAGACCCACCTACACTATACGGAATAGAGAGGTTATTGCTCTGCTTTCTCACTATCACTACTGTGGTTTTGAGACAAAGAGGATCAGTCTTCACAAAATAAAGAAGAAAAAAGGGATGGTGTATAGTATTGCACTAACAAATGCAGTACACCAAGTACACCAAACTGCTATTAGAAATAACCCTTTAAGTTGCTTTTAAAGGTGTTTTTACTATGAGAGCCAATTGTGAGATATTTTCAGTCATTACAGCTGGATATAGCTAATGTAGGTGGTGGATATGAAAACACAGAAAAGTGATCCATACAAATTGTTCTAAGCCAATAAAAAATCAGACCCTGTGGTAATGGTGTTTTAAGATGTATGTTTGCCTTGGTAAGGCTTGGGGAAGGCTATCAAACTGGAGTAAAAGTGCTCAGGACGCATGGTTACTGTAATTGCTGCAGTTACCGATGCACAGAGACTAGGCTAAGCCAACAGCTGTGAAGATCACAGACATCCAGGAGAAAAGGCAAGGTGGGGCCATGATGCTGCAGACGTGCAGCAGGAGCTTGTCAAGCAGCACTAGATAGGCATCCAGACCTTCAGAGAGCAAGGGTGATGATACTCTGAAAAGGAAATCCCTTGGGATACCTGGATTAAGGCAGGGGAAGGACAGGGCACACAATGGGAGAAGTATGGACCAGGTATAAAACCCCCTTCAGCACCTCTAAGAAGAAAAACATTCTTGAGAGATTTGCAGGACTGGATCTGCTTAGCTGAACAAAAAGAATAGTGAGGAGGGATTCCAACATAAAACACCAAGCACTGGGAGATTTTTTTATTATAGTGGAGAAAAACATAACAAGAACAAATGGTTATTAGTGAGAACCTGGCAAATTTAAGCTAGAAATAAAACAAAACATATAACATCAGAACAAAATGGTTTTTTAAAGTTGGAGATTTTCTTTGCATCTATTTTCATTTGGGGGCATGTGCTTTGCTGAAACTGATTTTAAAGTAGTGAGATTTTTTGTACTTTATACATTCACTTTCAGATGACTGGCTTGCTTTAAAGAAGGTCAAACCTCTCTCTATCTGTAGGAGGTTGTTTTAAAGGGGAGCAAGTCTATCTGTGATAAATTAACCCAGAGGGGCTTCTAAGCACTTAAAAGGGGTAAATGGAAGACTTTACTCAGTAGGATTTTTAGTGACATCTCAGAGAAAAAAAGGCCTTTAGGATGTATGTACGAAACGTAGGAGGTAAAGCTATTTGGTCAGCCTGTGAAGGAGCCACAACTGTGTGGAAATGTTCTCCTGGCTCCAGGAAAGAATTGGGGATAGGCATTTTCTTCTCCAACAAAAGAACTAGATGGAAAAGTGACTGGCACACAGAGTTTGAGAAGTCCTTTGTTGAACCTTGTAAACAAAGAAGATCTCCACAAGTCAGTGTCGTTGAACCAGTCAGGCTTTTATAAAGCTTGTATGATCTAAAATGCTGAATCATAAACTGGTTTGTGGTGCCCAACTGTGCAGAAAGTCATACTTTCCCATCCATACAAAGTATGAATCAAGTTCTATTGACCATCTTTTAAATCCAATTGGATGGTTGGGTTGCTTTGAGCTTTTAAGTCTGTGAATGTGTTGGATATTTGTTATTGTAAATCAGTTAAGGTTTAAGAAATTAAGAGTTTCTGTTATATACATATACAAATAACCGATAGTGCAAATATTTCAGATTCAATGTAAGAAAGCAACTGAGAACATGTGCTTTTGTACTTCATAGAATCATAGAATCACAGAATGGTAGAGGTTTGAAGGGATCTTTAGATATCAAGTAGTCATACCCCCTGTAGAAGCAGGTGCACCTAGGTCAGGTCACACAGGAACACATCCAGGTGGATTTTGAAGAACTTCAGAGAAGGAAACTCCACACCCTCCCTGGGCAGCCTGTGCCAGGGCTCCCTCACCCTCACAGTTAAATAGTTTTTCCTTGTGTTTAAATGGAACGTTTTGTATTCCAGCCTCATCCCGTTATCCCTTGTCCTGTCAATGGTTACAACAGAAAAAAAATGATGCCCAATGATTGCAATACTGTTTTCTGAATATGCTTCCATGCAGGGAACAAAAATCACAAAGTCTTCAGAAGTACAGTCACTGATACCAATGCCATGTGTTTAACTATATCCACCTATGTGTAGCCATTAAATAGGGGCAATAAAATACTTTTCTGAGGAATATTAAATAAACCTGTGGTTCAGGTGAGTGTTTGAGAAGCAATGCTGTCTATATGGCCACATGTTCAGTCTTTTTCCAAACAATTTCCATTTAGTTATGATCAAGCTCTGTATAATTTGGGTTTGTTTTTGATTTTTTGTTGTTGTTATTGTTCTGGTTAGCTGCTTTTCACTTGAGAGGTGAGGATTTCTATTGCAGACGCATATAATAAAAGTAGCCTTTTTGAGATCCGTCGTGCTTTTCTCATTGTACCACTAGATGGTAGTGTGTGTCGTTTAAAAGACATGAATGGCACCGTTTTCCTGTGCATTTAGCGATTTACCCCAGAAAACTTTTGTTTCCTGTGTGTAAATAAATAATTATCGTTTATCCTTGTTAGTTACTCTGTCCCCAAAGCTGAACATTAGGGTGAAGATCTTACTTTTTTTCTCAGCTTACCAGCTCGACCAGCCAAAAGCATTTATTGTGTTTCCATTATGTGTAACAAAGAGAGGCTGAATCTCATATTAAACTCTAAGATTAAGGACTGTATTTTTTCTTCTGAAGTCTATGACTGAATTAATGGGGGGTAGGGGGAAGGCAGAATTCGGAGAAGCCATGATTGCTTTCTCTTAACTGTCTTTTTAAACTTTTAAGCTCCTAGGGTAAATCGGTCCTTTGGCTATGCAGTACTGCAGTGCTTGGTAGGATGTGATAATAGTCTCAGTAGTACTTTAGTTGCTATTATAATACAAACATAATTAACATATTAATTTTACTCATAAATCTGACACTTCAATTACAATAACTTGCAGGGGGTAGCTTATACCATTAGACCAAAATAGTGGGTAGGTGAACATTTTTCAATGGTAAGGCAGCAGGCTGCAATTACTGGAAATTGTTGTCAGCAGGTTTTGCTTCTTGGATTTAAGTTTTTAAATATATGTAACATCAGATTTCCATTCAAATTCCCCAAGTGGGATTTCTGTAGTGGGCTAGAGCTCTGGATGCAGAGAATATAAACAGATAGCTTCTCTGCAAAGAAGCAAGTGTCACCGCTCCTGTCAGGAAGCAATTCTGAGATTAAAGAGTAGTTAAAAAGTGGTATTAGCTTGTCTGGAGGTTTAAATGCTAATTTGGCATTAAAAAGTTTCAGCTTGTTCATATTTGTGACTCTTCTTTTAAGATACCATTTTTTAAAAGATATCATTTGTCTGGATTTTTTTGGTGAAAACTGGCGTGAGACCATACAGACTTGTGTCACTTAGCACAACTGATCACAACAATAGCCTATATCTGAGAGTTTACCTCTTTGAAAAAGGCTTAAATGGTTCGAAACAGATTACAGGATCTGAAGAAACTTTTAACAGAAGAGAGAGAAGACAAACTATTATCTCTTCACATAGTGTTTTTCTCCTTATCATAAAAATTGACTGAGACCAGTAATTCATAACTTTAAAGTCTTAGCTCTGTTGAAAAAAACCCAACAAACCATCAGTGATGCTAACTTAAGACCATCTCAAGGATAACACTTGCTGTAAACTTTGCACAGTGCAGATCAGTAAGCGGTAGAGCATTCACAACTGTCAACATTAGATTTTCACCTAGATTAGTTTTTCATGCTGCTGCAGTTTGAAAGAAAAGACCTGCAAGTGCATTTTACTTGAACACCACTGAAAATATTTGTCCTACCAGAAGTGGTAACCTGTATCAGTATGTTTATAATCTGGTTTCAAAACCTAGCCCCATATTTAGCCCACAAATGTTTTCCAAATGTGCACCAACATGTGTTATCTACAAACATACAGTTAAAATACTAAGATCTAGAATAGAAGACATTATTAAATAAAACTGGTTTTTGTCAGTCATTTTGGATAGAGGACACCTGATCACAGCATCACTATACATGATGAAATGTTGCTTCCTAAGTAAGCTCTGTGACTCTGAGCCAGACTATAAATGCCAGCTGTCTCCTCATTTATGTCTTCAACAAGTTTCTTGTAACTGGAAAAGAGAAATAGGCTTTCTTGTCATAAGAAGGAACTCAGCATATTTTGCCACCAGTTCCTGTTCTTTACAGGAACTCAAGGATGTTTTGCTACTAGCCATATTTTTAGTACAGAACAGGTCTCAGGTGAGAAAATGGGATTTTGTCTGATAGTTCTTTCCAGTTTTTAGACCTTTGTTTCTTATGCAGCCCTGCAGGGGTAGAGTATGAGATTAGTACTTTGCCAGCTACTGTCCAGCTCCTCTCACTCTTTTCTGCCTTTTTCTGTTTGAGGTAGATGTGGCATTATCACAATAACTTTATTTTAAAAAAGTGACCTCTGAAGCTCACTTTTGGGCTTTCAACTGGAAGGTAATGCTATATATAAGTATGTAAGAAAAGTGTTTGTCTAGGTGGGTTAGGTCAGACTAATCAGCTTAGCACATTACATAAATTTTATTCTTCCAGATAGGAATGACACAAGCAGCTCTTTGTGTGTAGGCAGAGAAAGTGCAGCTAGTCCTCTATGGCATTCTCTTTTGCACACAGATGAAAAAGAGAGGTTATAAAAAAATGCCTCCATGTCCAAAGTAAAGAGGAAAGTGATTCAAAGTTGGAGTTTTCCAAACCCCCTTGCTTTCTAACATTCCTTACTGAGAGTAGGAAGTTAGGTACAGCTGGGTAAGAATTGAAGCAAAGGCTCAATAACAATGGAGTTGTTATTAAGCAGGTATTCTTTAATGCAGTGCTGGATGCACAGGGGATCCTTCTGCCAAACGCGTATGCCACCAGATGAAAGTATACTCATTTTGTACATTAAAACATAACCTCTCATGGGGTTATTTACAATATACATGCCTATTACAACAAACAATTGCCCAGTTTTACAATTATTTATTTCCTTGGGTGGTCGTTCATTGTTTGTCCTCAAGATTTACTTAAGTGATTTGCTATCACTGGTTTGGCGACACCCTGCTAACTCAGTTAACTTACATCTTGAACATTGCTGGTCTTATCTTGGGCATTCTCTTTATAGACAATACTTGGTTTGACAGAGTCACAAGGCCTTGAGAAACATTAACAATCTTATGCAACTTTAACCACACAAGGCCTTTAGAAACATTAGGAGCCTTAAGAAATCATATATAAAATTTCAGTAGCATCAGTCTTAAGAAACTAAATAGAAACATTTAAGTAATTCAATGGCTCAGTTTCAAAAGCACATAGACACGGCTTCAGGTGCCACTTTTCTCAAATTTTAAAGTGCAAACACTTCTAGTCTTGGCCCAGCACGACGATACTTTTGAAAAAAAAAAAAAGTACAAAGAAAGAGTGAAGATGAGTTGCATTAATTATGATACAACTGTCCAAGCAATGTTATGGCTTTTTTTTCTCCCCTCTTCTAAGCTTCCTCTCTGTTGTCTGTGTTCAGTGAACGGTTTGCAGAACATCAAGGGTTGGGCGGCTTCTCCTTAAGGCAGTATTAAGATGTCCAGGATGGCGACTTTCGGCTGATCTAGAAGCGTTTTCAGTGAGGGTTATTTTATTCATGGGCTTGTTGCGTAAATCAAGCGCTTTAAATGCTTGTGCTTTAAATCAAGACGGCTTGTTCCCTGCACCTGCCGTGCCGCGAAACACGACCTGTAACGACCGCAGCCGGCCCCCGGCCAGCCACCTCGGCCCCCGAGTTGCTGCCGTTCTCCAAGATGGGCTGCCCGTGCTCGTCAAGGCACGTGCCCACCCTCAGCCGCCGGGTCACCTCGCCTCCCACCCCGCCCTTGATCACCCGGCGGGCGGCCGCTCGTGGCTCCCTCCCGCACGCGTGGTGCCGCCGCCGCCGCCCCAGGGGCTGACACTGCACCACGCGCGGGCTCCCTTATACCCCCCACAGCGGCCGCCCGCTGCCCTCACTCAAGATGGCGGAAGCGGCGCCCGCCACCTGTTGCTGCGGCAGCGGCCGCTCGCTATTGGCTAGTGCGCGCGTCGAGGGGAAGGGGGCGGGAGCCGCTCGAAGGAGCCGGGGCTGAAGGAAACGAAAGAAAGGGGCGGCGGCGGCGGGGGGGGAGCGGAAAGAGAGGCGAGCGGTGAGTGTCGTGCGTGCTCCCGCCCGCCCAGGCTGAGGGCAGAGCCGCCACCGGCGCCCCGCCTCGCCCCGCCCCGCGGGGGCTCCGCTCGNGGGGGGGGTGAGTGGGGGGGAAAGAGGCAGGGGCAGCCCGACACGCCTCCGCTCGGATCTCGGCGGGAACCTGGGTCTTCAAGGCCACCCGCTCTGTGTTCAGGAGGGGAGAGGAGAGGAGAGGAGGGTGGATGTTTGCGCTGTCTTCGCCTCCCCGCCTCCTCTTCCTGAGGTCCGCTGCGGGTCCGCTGACCTGAACCCGTAGGACAGGGAGAAAANGGAGTCCGAGACGGAGTGGAGCTTCGTTGACGGCGAGATGGAGGCGGTGGCACTGCGGGACCTGCCCACCGCCACGATCGCCTGCAACCTAGACCCGCGCGTCTTCCAGGACGGCCCGTGCCGGGTGAGCGCGGCGGCCAGGCCCGCCCCGCCCCGCCCCGCCCCGACGCTGCAGGACCGCGGGCTGCCTCCCTCTGCCGGCCACGAG
>WBNH01002953.1:23593-213562 GCA_013401255.1 Urocolius indicus | reverse complement strand
ACCAGAAGGGGGGAAAAAAAAAAAAAAAAAAACCCAAACCTAGCCTCGACCAAGTCTGTTCAGAGCGTGGCCGTTGTGGTTTAGCGAGGAGCAGCGGTTAGGTGCACCTGAAAGTGCTTGGTGAGAGAGGAGCTGGCAGGCGGTGTTTAAAAGACCTTCGAACCTGTCAGGCGGGCAGGGGTCCGGAAGGAAGCAGAAACAGGCAAAATGAGGTGGTGGGTAGCACTTACTGAACCGTAGTGCTTGTCTGAGTTGAGGACCACTTGGTATGAAAAATAATCGAAATCACATGCCCTTGTTCCAGGGCAGAGAATGGTAGCAGCGGCTGTTGGAGGAATACTTGTAGACTGTCTGAAGTAAACTGCAACTTTTGGTGTAATAAGTAGAAGCAAATATTCCAGGGTCGTTTCTCATGTTATCTGTGGCCTTCTTGAAAGCAGAATTCAAATCAGTCTTAATTTTTCATTCTTCTTTTACTTGTCCTTAACCCTGGCCAGAATTTGAGTGAAGCTTAACTTTTCTTTTGGCTTTTATAGTTCATTTTGCTATTAAGCTCTTATTTTATAGCGACTTGGATGTTGAAGGAAATGTCTAGTTTTTAACCAGATTGAAATTAAATGAAACGAACCTGAAAAATTAGGTAATAACTCTACTCGTTTAAAATCCTGTTAACATAATTAGCTGTCTCTTTGTGAAAAACAACTTGGAGTTGTTGTAGTGGTAGTTCAACGGCTCAACCCTGCTAACGATCATAATGCATTAAAATGAGCTGGAAATAGATACACAGTAGCTGTATTCCAGTTATTTTTCTAAGGTTATGTAATTTTTAATGGCAATATACTTCTGTATCACTTTGGACACTTGCAGGTATGAAGGGAATAGCAGCTTTATCAGGATTTAGCCTATTTACTTGAATTCAGGTTAACTGCAAGTATGCTTAGGAAAACATCTGTAATCAGTTCTGTGTAGTACCAGTTGCATGTAGTAATAGTATTTTGGCAGATGGAGTCTTGTGACCTTGAAGTGCATGTTCTGAGATGGCAACTAGGTGGATGACAATGTAGATGCATAATCCCATGCAAGACCAGAATATTTAAATATTTTTCTGTCTTTCTGTGTATGACTCCAAAAAAATCTTTGTCTCCAGGCACTTAATTTAGATTGGGACAAAGTCATATGTATGCTTAACACTGCAATAAAAAAAAGGTTTCACTACTTTTGTTATTCTTTCCAATAACTGCAGCAGGAAGGAATGCTGATTATTTAAAATAATGATTTATCATTTAATCATTTCAGCAGAAACTGTGTTCCATGGATGATAGTGTGTGTACAGTTGCTGCAACATAGCTGTTGCTTTTAAGATTTAAATTACTAAGGCAAATAATGGAGGAATTGTCTTGAACTTGAATACATGTAAATAATGCAAAATGGGAAAAAAAAAAGTTGAGGTGCTTGTAACCTGGTGTTGTATAAATGTGGTAGCTGTATACAAACACTTAATAGATTGAGAAAACAGCTTAGAGTTTGGCTAACTGAATGTCAGCCATTGAAATATATAATTTACCTTCAGCTAATGCAGTTATAGAGATGGCAAGAACTAACTCTTCAAAGCTAGAAACTTATGATTATTGTGTATGAAAACAGCAGATTCATGGACCAGATACATTTTTATTGTTTTCTATTGTCCATACGTCAGGCAGTTGCAAAGAGAGAGGAGGTGGGACTAGGTCTGCATCTAGGGCATCTAGATGGGACTAGGGCTGCATCTCGGACTGTTTGGCTGTATAAAAGGTGTCTTCAGCAAAAGAACAAGGTTGTATTAAAAGTGGAGAGACGTGGAGTTGTTTTGCATCATAATGAGTCGGAGCCTTGATACAATAAAGTGCTAGCAGAGAACCCTCATAGTGTGGCTTTGAGTGTATTGGTCTCGTTAAGCTGAAGTATTTGAGCACGTTCAGGTTTATATCATGCTTGGACCCTCTATAGAACCTAGGTGAGGTGCAAAAGAACAAGGTTGTATTAAAAGTGGAGAGACATGGAGTTGTTTTGGTTTTTTTCCTAGTGTTTACTGATTCTGGTATCTGTGAAAATAAGATCTTTTGCTCTAGAGTGATAACTTGGTATCTGAAAATTATTCTAAGATATTTTTAAAAGGCTATGCTTTGTTAGCGAGAATTTAGGAAAGTTCAGTTAGTGCACTAGAGAAATGAAACTTACTCTTGCAGTGTAACAAATGACTGGGTAGAGCTATGTTTCTGTGATGACAGAGGGATGAGTAAAAATGAGGTATTGTAAAATCTGACATCACGAGACATCGCATTTTATAAATGTTCTATATATTTTGGTGTGTACAATATGTTTTTTATTGACTTGTAAATGTCATACTTTTCCCAGGGTGTGCAACACTCCTAAAATATCTTGTCTACATAATTAGTGGTTTTCTGTCTTCAGCAGGCCCCTTAATAATCCTGGATTGCCCTATTTGAGGAGGGTTGATCCAATCAAAGGTGAGATAGGACAGCTGGGCTATGGCTGACAACTATTTCTATTTATCCCTCCCCCTTCCCAAACAGGGATTTGCACTTGAAATGCTGCCTATATGTTCTTGCTCTTCCTATTTCAGTATAAAACAGACAAAAAAATTGTTGAAGTGTTTAGAAATGATAAGAAGTTTTGAGTTTGTAATCAGTCTCTTAAATATAGACCATCCTGCCAAGTAAAGTTATTGGCGTAGTAAGTGACAGTTTGTTCTCTGCATTGTTCTCGTAAGAAAGAATCTGACTTACTTAAATACCTCATGGCTAGTTTTTCAGTGTCACTTCTAAAATCACTAAGAGAACACCTGAATGCTTACTCTTGAGTTATTCTGCTGTAAAATTGCAGGAATACTTATAGGTTCTGCATCTCCTTTTGTTTTCTCTGAAGTACAAGAAATTACCTGAAATGAAAGATGTTTATCTTCAAGTTGGCTAATTAACTTGGAAAAATGCTATTCTGATTTCCTGAAACATCTTCTATCTCTAACCCCCAGCGTTTTGGTAATTTCAGTGTGACTTTGTACTTGAGGAATTGTATTTCTTTCTTGAAGAAAATGAGCATTTTCTTCATACCACACGCAGATGACTTCAATCTATTGCAACTGTATCCCAGTGTACTCATTTAAAAAAAAAAAAAGAAAAAGGTGTCAGTAGATAATTACCAGAACCAGCAATTACGCTTTTGCGTATTTCCATCCTCTGCAACTGGTATTCAATTTTTAAGAGCCTTTTTTTATGTCAGTAGAGGACACTTGGGTTTTTTTTATAGAACTCATGCTGTCAAATGGCAAGTCCAGTAGGTAATATGCTTGCTTGTGTTTTGTAATCCTGAAGGGATGTGGCATACTTCACTGATGACTTTAAAATTCTGAGTACAGCCACAGGGGGGCTAAATAACTTCATTTATGGCCTGATAGTCTCTGGGTAAGTAGGTTACCTAGGTCGGTTCTGTCAGGTTTCCATTTCAGCTTAATTGTAGACAAGTATCGCTCATTTAATTCCTGAGGAGTAAAAGAGGAACATAGTGTATACAGAAAGAATTCAACTTTGGGCTGCTGAGAAATGAATTGTTTCCTAGGGCGAAGAGATGAAAAACTTTAGATGCGGTTAATTTTTCCATAGAATGGGTTGAGTTCTTTAAATTATTTTAATATCTGTAATTCCAGTAATCTACTAGATCTTGCAATTTACTGCAAACCTAATGAATGTGGCAGAAGGTTTCTTGAAATTTACGAAAACTTAAATTCATACACAATTCTTGAAAACAAGCTGTTACATCACAATAATAGTTTTTATCTGGAGCTTACTAGGAAAAGCTTCAGTGAAAGCTGGATTTCTAAAGAAACGTAGCTTCACTGCTTTTTAAGTGCACTAGAAGTAGGAGCGAGCCAGTCGTCTACAGTAGTCTGTGTCCTCACGTAACCTCTAGTGGCAAGCAAAAGTAGAACTGGCTGTGAACAATGTGTGTGATTATTTACTTAAAGAGAGAACTATTGTATTTGAAGATAAGGCCTAAATAATGTCAGAAATCTCTACAGAGATATAACAATGGAAAAAAACAACAGTAATGGCAGATATATTGAATCTTGTTAATGATTATCACAGCTTTAAAATTCTACTCTTATTTACCTTTACATAGTCTCAGTATGGAATTTTTTTTTTTATGAACTGATTTGAAAATAAAGCCATTGTTAAATGAGCTATGCTTTTAAAAATCATCAATTGACTTCCAGCCCACTGGAGTAATCATGAGATGTTGAATATAATTCATGTGTTTTAAATACTTAGAGAATTACTTCTGATTTACAGGAAGTTTGTCAAACTTCTCAAGAGTATTTACAAAACTTTCTTTACAGAATAGTACTTGGGTTTTCTGGTAATCTCTTCCTGTCTCAGTCGCATGCCTCATTAATCCTTTTACTTAAAGTTTGTTAATCCTCTCAGATCACATTTAAAAAAAAAAAATCAAAAAAGTGTTTTTTATGCGCTTGTATTTTTGTGATCACAGCTCTGTTTTTGGCAAAATATTCCCTGATGTGAGTGTAAAAGTTATTTAAAGGCATCTCTACATTCTGCTTGTATTTTGAAGGTGTTCATTTCTTCTCTGGCAGTGTTTCAGGGTTTTTTTGTTGTTTTTTTGTTTGGGTTTTTTTGTGACAATATTTATAATTCTTTCTCTATTATTGTTTTCCAGAGAAACACAGAGTTAAATTTTTTGTTCAGAATTCTATCCCAATAACCTGCTTTTAGACTGAACAGTAAAATGATTAAGAATGATTTTAAAAATAAACTTAAAAAAAAAATCATCCATTATGAAGACTGAATAAAAGTTCTGGAAGTATTTGGTTTCATACTCGCAGATGTTGCAGATTCATTCTGCAGCTATTAACAGGTTAAGGCAGACTTCAGAGCGACTGCAAGTCTGGAAGCCATGTAAATATAATGCGATGGCTGACGTAATAACCTTTGACGTTACAGTAGAGTATAATACCATGGTAATGCAGTTTTATGGCTCCTGGGATGCATCCAGTCTGTCATGTGCACAAGCGGAACTTACTCATATCTCTGCATCTGAGGACAAAAATGAGCTCTTGAGAGTCGTTGGGATGCCTAACCTCCTCGGCTTCTGAGAGTCTTTAAAAACAAATTCTTTTTCTGTCTCAAAAAGATGGCATGCTTCATGAATAATATGAAGAGTTCTGACAGTTACTGCTTTCTGTGTATGCATTCTGTATGAAAACCTTAGCAGTAGCCACGAAGAGGGGAAATAACCAGAGAGAGTGAAGTTAAGAGTATTCCTCGCTTCAAAGACAAAAGCTGTACGCTGTATAGACTCGAAGTAGAAAAGAGATTTTAGTGCTTGTAGTTTACTTGGTGGCAATGCAGTCCTTGTTTTTTTGTGTGTGTGGTTTGTTTTTGTCCGTTCTTTTTATCTATGTGTTAATAAGAAAATGAAATTTCAACGTGAATACTGTTCTGTGTATTATCAAGTATTAAACTTTTTTTCCATCCTAGTGTGTCACTTCAGTTTAAGGATGGTGTCTTCAAGTCTTCTCACCTGAGTAGCTTTTTTTCTGGCCTGTGAGCCCAGAGTAGGTTTTCCAGTGGCTCCTTTCCAGTTCTCCCGTGTTTCAGTTCTGCTGAGAGGTGACTGAATAAATTTTAAGTCAATAAATCAGTAAAATTCAAATCACAAAGGTGATTTGAGTAACTTTTGAGGTAAATACTCTATTTTCAGCTGGAGTAGAAGGATTTAAAGAGACTGTACAGTGTAACTTTTTTCTGTTCAAGCAGTGCTTGGCTGCATTTTCTGTACACTTGAACTTTGGGGCGTGGAATAGTGGTTTACATGGCTTCCTTTAACCATTGTCCACGTTAATTATGCTTCTTGTGAAAGTACAGAAAATACCATGAAATTGTAGTAAAAAGACTGGTTTCACAAGAAGAGGGAGAATTATTTTCATATCTGTAGCTTTTTGTTATGCTCAGGTCTTTTCAGTGTGCATCGTAATGAGTCGGAGCCTTGATACAATAAAGTGCTAGCAGAGAACCCTCATAGTGTGGCTTTGAGTGTATTGGTCTCGTTAAGCTGAAGTATTTGAGCACGTTTAGGTTTATATCATGCTTGGACCCTCTATAGAACCTAGGTGAGGTGCAAATGGCAAGGTACTTATTTGTGTGTCAAGGATCCACTATTAGGTAATCCTAAAATTGTGCTGATCATTTTCTAAGCAAACAATACAAATACCTTTCCAAAAAGAAAGGAAATGAAAGTTGAAATAGAATGTTTACATTAAATGGTAAGTCATGCACATAGGGTGAAAATAAGAATAAGCACTGGCACAGGCTGCCCAGAGAGGTTGTGGAGTCTCCTTCCTTGGAGATCTTCANAATTATGCTTCTTGTGAAAGTACAGAAAATACCATGAAATTGTAGTAAAAAGACTGGTTTCACAAGAAGAGGGAGAATTATTTTCATATCTGTAGCTTTTTGTTATGCTCAGGTCTTTTCAGTGTGCATCGTAATGAGTCGGAGCCTTGATACAATAAAGTGCTAGCAGAGAACCCTCATAGTGTGGCTTTGAGTGTATTGGTCTCGTTAAGCTGAAGTATTTGAGCACGTTTAGGTTTATATCATGCTTGGACCCTCTATAGAACCTAGGTGAGGTGCAAATGGCAAGGTACTTATTTGTGTGTCAAGGATCCACTATTAGGTAATCCTAAAATTGTGCTGATCATTTTCTAAGCAAACAATACAAATACCTTTCCAAAAAGAAAGGAAATGAAAGTTGAAATAGAATGTTTACATTAAATGGTAAGTCATGCACATAGGGTGAAAATAAGAATAAGCACTGGCACAGGCTGCCCAGAGAGGTTGTGGAGTCTCCTTCCTTGGAGATCTTCAAGACCTACCTGGACACATTCCTGTGTGACCTGATCTTGGTGGACCTGCATCTGCAGGGGACTTGAACTAGCTGATCTCTAAAGGTCCCAACTCCTGCCATTCTATGAAATGTATCATTTTTTAGAAACAATTTCAGTAATGCTGCACAAGATGATTGTTGAGTAGCTTAAAAATACCTCAAAATAAAAGCAAGTATTGAAAAATTGTCATTAATAGTATAGATGTTGGAGACACCAAAAAAAAAAACCCAAAAACATCCGATTAAGTGCTCTAATTATTAGCCCAAAGTTGTGAAAAACAATTGTAGGCAAGATCTGTGCTACAAGATCAAGGGCATTAGTTTTCCTGAAGAATCAAATGCAAACTAGAAGGAACTTCAGTTTAAATTACTCTGCTTGGGTCACACCACTCTAGTACACATTGGAATGCTCTGGAATGCATTTTCTTATATTCTTTGCATCTGTCTTTTTTAGGAATAAATTTAGCTTTGTTCTCCAGGAATACTGGCACACACATACCCGTGTAAAAGGAAAATTTGAAAACTACAGAATGTTAGATATGATAGTAAGTTGAAATATCCCCAAGACCTCTCAATAACATAAAACTTAATAAAATTATTAAGATCAGCGATGACTAAACTGTCTTATGCAACGTGAGTTTAAAACGATGAAGAGAGTCTTTCTGGAAGCTATCATACAGAAAGCTCAATTCTGCAGCAGTTTGTTACTGAAGTTGTGTATTCACAACTTCAGTAACAACTGAAGTTGGGCAAGTTTTAATAAGTAATGTTTATAGACCTAAGTATTATGGGATATAAATAATATACTTTTTAGTGTCATAACCGAATTTCACAACTGAAAAGGGAAAATGTGGGAAATAATCTAAAAATGGTTACATGAGATTCATCTATGGTACATTAAACAGAAATTACTTTGAAGTTTGGATTTTGTGTTGTATTTGTGAGAACATATTCGAGATCTTGTTGCGTGCTTTTGGTTTTATTGGGTTTTTTTAGTACTATCCTAACAAAGATACACCACTTTTCTCAGTTGAGCTATTAGGTAGTTTTATTTGGGGTTGGTTTGGGTTTTTTGCTCATGCTCTAAGTATGATCAGGTCCAAAGCATGCTTATATATGGAGACTTTTCATGGAAGTGTTTCTCAAATTAGTGAGCAAAAATTGTCATCATTACTGTCAGTATTCTGATAAACAAGCTGTTTTGACTGCAATGTGGCAGGTAAAACTGAGTGCAGTTCAGTGGTGGAGCTAGTTAATGTTTTCTGTGTAGTAATTTATTAAAAAAGGTGAGGTAATTTAGAAGTCCAGGTTTTCACTGGGGATGGACCCAATTGAGGCTACTGTCAAGAACATAAGTATTTCGCACTTCGTCTGTGATGAGAGGCTTCTAAACACCTCTGGCCTAAAAGCAACTAGGAATGGCTTTGTAGGTAGTTACATTTTTTTTTTTTTCTATTCTGATAGCTAGAACCTGCCTCTTCCCCTCAAGGGAAACTGTATTTTTTAAGATTCAAAAGGTCATTTGTGTAGTATGAGTTATTGTAAACTGGCTTTTATGAAGGATTTTCAGGCTTGGTGGTATAGTGGATTTTTTGTTTGTTTGTTTTAATGTGGAATGCTTGAACTGTTATTTTTCTTAAATATGAGAATATGCTGGAAATACATTAGGGAATCTGAAATACTTGCTGTCTCCAATGAACTTGAAGTTGAGACTGAGGTAAAAAATATTAATTTTGTGTGTGTGTTTGTAATGAGTAATTAAATTGTGGAAATTATCATCATAGAATATTTGAGAGTCCAGGAACCTAATATTAAAAAAAGGGGTGAGACTGATTCATGGGTAGTATCCGTCAAGCAGAGTGATTAGGGTATAACTTAATCCTCAGAGTCTGTGAAGTGCTGTTGACAAGTTTAGATGGGAGAAGAATGGTCCATACATACCTGGCTTTATCTGTTACGTCTCTTCCTCCAAGCATTTGATAACTAGGATGGCTTTCTTCTTTTCATCAACGATGTGAGTCGTTTATTATTAGTGGTCCCACTTACAAAAGCAGAACTATCAATACAGTGTGCCTTTCATTTGCTAAAATGTAACCCACATTGTACAAGATAAACTTTCCTCTTCATTTAGCCGATCTTTAGATAGTTCAGAAGTTGATACCTGGGTTTGAATTCTTTTTTCCTTTTTGAGATTTTCTTTTTTGGAGTTACTTTGATGTTGGCTGACTTCCTGGAAGGAGAACACACTCTCCGCTATTGTGCTGAGAGTACATTGCAAACCTAATGAGTTAGATTTTAGTTACTTGTTGTTCCTGAAGTACAAAAAGGTATTATGAAAAAAAGCAATGCTCACTGTGTACGCCATAAACTGCAGGACAGTTTTTCTCTTTGACGCAGCGTTGGTTTTAGGAGTGATAAATGTGATCAAAGTGCCCTATTACAAGAATGAAGTAGAAATCAGTTGAAAGTATTGCAATTATTTATTCCTATCTATATTCAGCCTGACTGAGGGATGTTCCTGAAGCGATAAACTTGAGTCATTTGTCAGACAATTGGCTAGGAGAATGACTAGGAGAATAAGGCGCATTTGGCACTTTGCTCTCCTGGAAGCTACATTGTAGTTCTATATAGTACATTGTAGTTGTTGGGCTAAGTTGCAGAGAGCTTTCTTGAGACCTACACGGAAACTGTGATAAAAGCTTAATGCAATTACAGGTCCAGTGTTTTAACTGTAAATATGCTGGATTGTGTGTTGTCTTTGAGTGAAGATTATGGTGAGGTGAGGGTTGTTTGAGAAATGAGTTGATGTATATGGGTTTCTGTATCACAGTCTTTAAAAGAAAATTTATTCTTAGTATCCTTAAATAAGAGACTCAGCCTTTAACTTTTAGATACTGTAAGAGTTTTATTTTGGCAACTTATTTTGGCAGCGAGGAAACCAAAACCACTTTCTTTCATTGCTGGAGTACCGTTCTGGAAGCTTCGGTGAAGATTTGGGCCAGCTTTCAAAACAAGTGGCTGTCTGGATCAAAAAGCCTCCTAAAAATCAGGATGTTTTCCAAATAAAAACTGGCTGAAAGGCGTGGAGAAATGTTTCTCTTTTTCCTAGAGGTACTGTTTCCTTTCTCTGTAGAGATAGGAAGCCAGAATAACTGAGCTGGTGAACTGCCAGAAGATGCAAGCTGTATTGTTATAATAAACTGTTTTTTCCCACTTTCCACTTTTTGTAAGTAAAGAAGCTGTTTGTAATCCATATAGTTACATAAAAAAACATCCGTGTGTTTCTAGTGAAAATATGAGAAAGGGAGGGTATAACCCAACAAATGCATAGAATAGATGTTACCAAATGTGTTAGGAACGACTCCTATCTCTGATTTTTTTTTTCATGGAATTTTTATACTTACCTGAGTTTGGTGGCTTTGCTAGGAAGCTGCAGTACTAATATGTCTATTACTATCGGAAACTGAGGCTACCTTTAGGTAGGAAGGAATATGGTCAGCTAGGAATATGTATGTTGCAGATGGGTTTGCTCAATTCAGGGAGAAGGATGAAATTAAATATGGGCAAAAGAAAAGAAGAGACAGAAACTAAACTGTATATTTCGTACAGGTTGTGATAGTTAATGAAAAGAAAGACTTTCTTGTGTCAAGCAGAACATACATACTTGTGAAGCATCGTAGAGAAAGCTTATGTGTGTGGCATGTGTAAGCGAATGGGAACCAGTGGGAACTCATGAGTGGTATTTGTCCAACTTCTGAAGTATGTGGACACTTCTTTGTAAGATGGATTTTAAAATGTTTTTTAAAAAATCAATTTCCTGTAGTTAGAATACTTGGCACTTTGGCCATGTCACATCCAGCCCATAGCAAAGATTGGTTGGCTAATGGAAACAGTGATTAAGGGCTTGAATTTTCCTGAGGCCCCAGGGTGATAGTGAAACAGCTGCTGTTGCAGGCAGTGGAAAGTATGAATAACTCTTGCCTGGGGTTGTATAACCAAAAGAATAATCGGATCAGAGACTAGGTTAAATCATTGTGACTTCTATTAAAAACGCTGTTAGCCCATGTGTTCACGCCTCATTACGGCATATAATTTAAGGACACTGGAGTCCACCTATTAGGCATGAATAGATAAAGCCTTCACATCAGGAGTCAGGTATTTTCCTCTTGAGAAAGGAGTGAAGGAGAAAGATCATTTGCCTGAGAGTTGTATAATAACTTTAAACACATTTACACATTTTAGAAGTTTTTTTCTTTGATATAGGCTAAGCAAACTTTAAAAGCAATTTTACTAACCTAGCCCATAGCAGATTAAGTGGAGTAATTCTTCACAGGAGACAATTTTGAGAGAGATTGTTTCTTAATTAACTACTTGAAATACAGCCGTCTTGTTTCTTCCTTAATAAGTTGTCAAAATAATACTCTGTTGCTATCAATATTAGGCTGCACTGATAAGTTTTCGTCTCCCCTGCTAAAAAAAGTGAAAGCCAATGACTTCTATAGAAAGAGTGGGGGAAGCATGAGATACAATGAAATGTAGAACTGTATTGTTTTTCAGCAATGTTACTGGAAATGTACGTTCAGAAACATTTCCTTGAATATTCATAAAATTATCATGATTTTGGGAGTCATTTTTTAATACTGATCTTTTTTCCTCTTCAAAACAGATGTGTTCTTGCCATATAAACAAAGAAATCCTGAAAGCTCTACTGTTAAGTACCTCAAAAGATTTAAAGGCCGGTGATTTTTGTGACCAATAGTGTTTAAACGGAAAAATTGCCCTGAGGCATCTCTAGTTAGGGCAGATGGTCAGGTGTCTTATTTTGCTGGGGTTTTTTAATGCCAGATATTGCCAGTAGTAGCTGAAGTAATTTAGCCCTTTGTTACCTAGGAAGCTTCACAAACTTTGCAGACACTTAGGCTATTTGACTGTTAAAATGCTGTAATTGATCATATTGTAGTATGTTTGCAAATACAGGTTATATAACTTATTGCAACATTTAATATGTCACTAACTTAACATGACCAAGAAAATGACAGTATAGTAGACATTAACATTAGGAAAAAAATGCATGTGATTTAGGATAAAATGTAGAGTCTTCTGTGGCTCCTTTTATCTTTCCTACCATATTTTTAAGTGCCTTTGAAATTTCAAGATGCACTTATTACGTTCTTAGATGTACAATAACTAATTGCAATGAAATTGTTCTGCTATGCACTCAGAACATTCTTTAAAAACATTTTGAAACCGTCTTCCATTCTTCCTTCCCTTAGCTCCAGTGGAAAATTTCATTCTTCAAAGTTCACAAAAATACCAGCCTGCTTCTGAACAGCTACTGTGGTTTTCTAAGACTCTTGTGTTATAATTTTTTTCCCCTTGATTTTTGTTTTTTCCGTTAGTCATAGAGACTGTATAAGAAGAGTGGTGAGAAGATAAACACTAACTTTTACTTATCTATCATAATAACTTTCATAATGAAGTTAAATACCATTGACACACTGTGAAGAACTAGTCATTAAAAATGCTTTAAAACACATGCTGTTTTCATATAGTTTAGCCCTTGTCTTCCTTCTGTCTTTGCAGTCCCCTAAGTAGTAGTTTTGGCATAATACAGTTGAATATTTAATGATGGTAAATAGCTAATTTTAGAGGTATTTTTTCATTAAATGTCATCAGGATTGTGGCCTTATCTTAACTCGGTAGAACGATTCATGTACTTGTTACAGCTGACAACACCGTAACAATTTAGAATAATGCTTTGGAGAAAACAACTGCTTTTTTTTGGTGATATGACAGCTAAAGATCAAAAGGAAAAAGTCACTAAAATACACATTCATGCTGCAAGGTTGTTTTTTTAGAAGAAAAAAGACAAGGTAATATATAGATTTAGTATTGCCTGTTAAACAAAATTTGTCATTTAAAGGATAAACCATGTATCTTACGTAAAATTTGGCACACATCTGAATTTTGACTATAAGCTATATTAAGTTTACCAGAATCATAGCTGACAATGTGCAGCAAAGCATATTTGTATGAGCAGAAATGCAAGCATGTTTGTATGAGCAGAAATGCCCCGAGCTCCCATTCTGCTTTTAGAAAACAGAAGCCTCAAAACTGTAAGTAAGAAGAGGACGTTACTGGTTCGGTGCTGTGATGGGGGAGGTGTTGATGAGTTAGGCTACTGTGGCAGCAGCCTGACAACACTGGCCATCTTGTAAAAAGCCTTTCTTTTTCAACAGCTGCCCAGCATTCTAGAGCCCTTATCACTAAAGCAAGGACTCACAGGGCTTTTGAAGGCTCCGAAATGGGCCAAGGAGAGAAGAAGTCTGCAGCTGAATAGCTGCTGCTGGTTGAGTTGCTTCTAACAGCACATTTCACAGTTTCTAAGAAATGCACCTTAGAATAGTCATCAGGTTTTGCAGCATACCTGACATGAAGTTGTATATATGCACAATCTTGTCAAACTGTTAACTCATTCTGTCATGAATTATCTGGGTTTGTGTTAGAGCATTGCTCCTTTGTCTCTTATGTTTCTTCTGTCCCTTTTGCAACTGTCAAGCATGGTCTTGAAGCTGGTGACAATTCTGAGATCTGTGCATGTTCAATGGAAACAAAATTGAAATTGCCATCTTCGTTCTTGGGAACTTCTGAAAAGCTGACTTCTGAATATCGCAAATGGCAGCAAATTTTAATTTGCTAACTGAAAATAGCACCTACTTTAATTGCCTACTATAATAAACCTCTGACCCCATAGATGATGCAGACCTGAAGGTCTGCGTGAAGCCTAAAAGACAAACAGAATGTTTGCTAGTCAAAATTAATTAACCAGTATAGAATTATATGCAGCTGCTTAATTCTTATGCTCTGCCGTGAGTCCATTTCCTCCCTCCGTAATGCAGAGAATTTTGGGTGTTACAGAACAGCACATCAGTTTGGAAGCTTTTATCTCTGAATGTGTTCTGAACTAGCCTTTTATTTAATAGCAGTCTTTTGTTAAGGTAAGAATATTTTAGTGATTGTCTTGTAGTAGATATGTGTAGAAGAATTTTGTGCAGGAATTAGAAATACTGAACAGTCAAACCCCATTGTAATTTGCAATACAAGTGCAATGAAGAAGAATTTTGCATTATGTAGCAGGGACCAGAATTGATGGTGTTTAGAGAGTCCTTTGTTTTGTGAAACAGATAATGGCGCCAGTGTCTATTTTTTAAGGGTGTGGTTCTTTCCCACAGTTAATCAGATATTACAAATATCTGTAGTAGACTGAGTAATGAAACGGAGGCATGTGAGGCTTTAAAAAGTAAAGTCTACTACACTTCTAAATAAATACATGTTTAAAAATCCTATATTAAAGGAGAACCAGATGGAATGATAAAAGCTAACTTCTGATCACTTGGTGATTGCAAATTGGAAAGTAGAAGTTATTTAAACCTGTGCTGTCTGGTTCCGTGTCTCCCTTTCCTAGACTAAATCTGGTTTTGACTCCCTCAGCTCAGTGTTTGCAACCTATAGTTTAACCATGATTATTAGAAGACAGTTGCCCCATTGTCTTATCCTTAAAAATTCCCCAAGTGTAAATATAAAGTGTGAGGTAAATGATCCTGTGAAAGCCAAGTAACAGGACAGCAAAAGCCATCTGTGACACTTCAGTGCTGCAATGCAGCACAGCCAGTTACAGATAAGCTGTCAACGGTTTGCACTAATGTAGTCCAAAAGCTGAGGTAGCGTCAGTGGGGAAGCCGAGGTCCCTTTTTAGGCCCCTGTGCATCAGGGCAGCTCTGTGGCAGCAGAGTTTGCTGTTGGTCACACTGAGGAATTGGCACAGTGCTGGGAACAGTTAGGCTGAATGGTGGTGTTAGAGTGTGACTGACCTTCCTTCCAAGCTATCAGAACAGTACCCTGTAGGAGTAGAGGCTAGGAAGACTGAGAAGTTAGCTATGTGAGAAACCAAAGGGTTTTAGGGGGAGATAGTAGTTGAGTCTATAACTAAAAAGTAAAATAAAGACCCTAAGCAAATAGAGTGCTGAAAAGTCTCAGTATGGCCTTGAAGTGATTTTTTTTTTTTAATAGATTGGATGTAGCAAAGTTTGCTACTGAACAGACAGATCTGATTTCATAGTATATTGGAGCCTCATCCATGTCAGTCAGAAAAGGAATTACTATAATTGCTTCACCCTGCAGTTGTGTTTAATTATAGATTAAATTATGTGCAGTAGAGCAATTTAAAAGAGCATTGTTCCTAGTTCAGCAGCATGGAGTGGTTTGGTTGGGTTTTTCCTCTTGCCTATGAGGAAATTTTTGTTACTGCAAGCTGATTTATCTTTAATGTAACCAGTAGTTTTTGAGCCTCAAAACAGACACCTGATTTTCTGGTAACTGACAATCTACTTCCCTTGTAAATTCACAGGACTAGGGTTTAAGGGAACTGCTGGTAAGATTGTTTTTTCCCCCAATCCCACTTCTTTTTTTCTAACTCTGTCTTTTAATGTATTTGCACTTTATTGTTTAATCTCTCTTCCCCTTCTTTCCCACCTTCCTCCTCTCTTGCTTAAGTATCACTTTTTTGCTGACTGTTCTGGTTACTACTTTGCATTGTATATTGTCTTATTTGAAGACCATGTAATTCTTTCCCATTTAAATGTGCAAAACCCTTGTAACATTTAGCTTGCACAACGTAGAACTGGAAATGCTTGTTGTAAGCTCTTTTTTTTTTTTTTTCCCCTCCTCTGGTTGGCAGGTTTGAAATGTCAGCTGAAGTTTTCTGAGTTGGCTTTAGAAACAACTAAGGTAATGCTTTCCTTAGATGCTGTCGGGATCAAATGACTTTGAGAAGTGACCAGTCTGTGATGGTTAAAAATACAGTGTTTATGAAACTGTGACTACTAAAAGAGTACTTGTTAATCATCTACAAACTGTTTTTATGAAAAAGACTTCAGCACATCAGTGTATTTTCCTCACAGGCAAACTTGTGTAAACCTCCAAGCTTTTTACAGAAGTAAAAATTAATCTGGAAAAAATGATAAGCCTTAACTGTTCATATGGGAAAGTTGTCTTTGTTTCTTTATTTACTTAAAGGCTAACTATACAATAGTAGTCTTTCCTTTGACTGTTGTTGCAGTAACTTAATGAAGTTCCTTAGAAATACCTTGGAGAGTGGCATTAATAGCAAACAAGACCAGCTGTCTGCCTTTCTTCCTTGGCCAGAGAAAAGCTTCTTGATAGTATTTTCCAAAATGGGATTTGAAGGACTATGAGAACAAGTAAAAAACAAATGTGAAGGCACTAGGGAAACTGGAAAAATTACATCCATGTTTAATATTGCACTGAAATTTCTGTATTGTTTAATCTTCACTGGAAAATTGGAACAATTTTGTAACAATGGACACCTGTTTTGATAGCCCTGTGTTACTGGTATATGTGATAAACTGTGTTTATAAAACTGGTAAAAAATTAATAGAGCATAGTGTAAAGACTTTTAACTAATTTCAAGGTGGGGCTTAACGGAAGCCTATCAGAACTTGCTTGAAGGAAGGACTGTAAAGCTCTCATCAAAATTAAATTTCAAAGTATACTCAAGCCATGAGAAATGTGAGTGGTGCTTTGTCAGACTGTCTGGGAATGGAGACATTGGGTAATCAATTGCCCTCTAAGCAAGAAAGAATGTCTGATGAGAGGCATCAACCTGTTAGCCTTTGAATTGCACAGAGGCAGCAACTCAGATACAAATAATGTGAAACGATGTTATGTGTAGTTTCACTATACCCAGAGCGTATCTGCATACCAAACAAAATTAAGTTCTCTTATATTTCTTAATGAAAACGGGAAGAGATGAGGGTCCTGGAAACTACTTTGAAGACTCATTTGTCTGAGTAGTACCCTCCTGACTCAGGCTTGATCAGACAGTGGGTAAACCAGAACTTTGATCGAGTACGGAAGTCAGCCTCTCTGGTGTATGCAGTGATCAGTTGACACCAGAAGGGATTTAAGAAACCAGCTGGGCAAGTAGTTTCAGGGAACTAGTAATTATTTCACAGTTCCTCTATGTAAACAAATTCTTTGTAGTGTTTCAACTTCTAGGAAAAGACAAAAACCCAAACTTTTAATAGAAGATGCAAGTATTCAGAGAGTCTCTTTCTAAATTTCTTTTGAAAACTTTAAATAATACTGTTTCCTAAGGCATATAAGTCTGGAGTTCTAGTGAAGATATAGGAAAATACACTTTTTGTTTTGTTTTGATAAGATTTTTAGGGAGAAACAAGCATTGCAATAGGCCTTTTAGGTTGTTTTTTTTTTTTAAACAAAATCAAATTATGCACCCTTTTACTGCCATCCCAAATCTACCCTATATCTTTCAAGTTCTCAAGGCTCCTGTGTCCAAGGATTTGGCAGAGAAAGTTGCCTCAGAGATGCTTTTCTTAGGCTGAGGAAAGTTCTTGCCATGTGGAACATAATTTTCACCAAATCATGAGTCGGGTGAATCTTGAATCAGGCTGGTGTTCAGAGCTACCACCCTCTTTAAAGAAAAAAAGAATTGTTTGGGATATTCTGTTGATAAGTGTGTCTGTAGTTTTGGGACTCAAATGTATATACCTGACTGTTCATTTTCTCTTCCCACCTAAGCACTCACAGAGGATAAATGTCCTGTTATTTAAACACAGGAGCCTTTTCTGGGTTAATGAAAGGGTATTAGATCTGCTGACAGCTCTGCTCTCTTGAAGGCTTCTTCTTGCAGGAACTATTTGTATTTTCACTGGAGCCTCTGGCTGTCAAGGTTAAATTCTTGTAACATATCCTCATAGTCTTGCGTTCAGTTGTATTAAATGGGTGATTTTGTACTTATTGATAGTTTCAGCAGTGTTTATATACCATTTTGGCAGCAACATCTAGCCACTGATAAATCCCTTCTAAGAGGAGCTTACAGATAAGGACTTGATCCTGCTTTCATTTAGGAAAGTGGCAATGTTATGGCATTAACTAACTGGAAACAGAATCAAGATATAAAAGAGTGATGTCAGGATCAGGATGAGCAAGAGAGGATAAAATAGACTATTAAAAGATGTACTAAATCTAGTTACATGTTGAAGTAGAACTGCATGTAAGCCTGGAGTAACTTGTTTAGGAAAACATGCATCTGCATATTTACAATGATGGTAGTTATTCTGGGTGTAGGAGTACTTGAGTTAACAAAATCATATTTGCTAGAATTAAATCTATGATACATGCTGTTTGCTTTTAAGGAGAGAGTCTCAAAGATTCACAATTAGAAACTAGACAATGAGAATATACTGCTTTACATACAGACATGCAGACTTGGTGAAATGTTTTCCAGGAAAGTTGAGTGCAGCAGTGAATCACTTATGGAAAACCCAGTGGAATGAATTAGTCAAAGAAATATTTGAGTGACCACCCTTTGCCTTCTGCTACCAGGAAATAGTGCAGCTTTCCATGATTTTATACAAATCATGAGACATAAATAAGAAAAGCTATACTTAGAATAGCAAGCAATTAGGGTTGCTGTTCTTTGACTTTCTCATAGCTTTCTAAAAAAAATATTGAAATTTCATGTCAGACAAAAGGTTTGGATATGGGAGGGGAAATCTCCCAGGTTTTTATGATGCTCAGTGAACTTCTCTACTTTCATCCCTGAACTTGACTCTTCTACCTGTGTTTTCCTGATTGTGTAATTTAAAAGGTGAGAGAGCGTTTTCACTCTCTTTTCTGAAAATGTTATTTTTCATTCCTTTGACTGTCAGGCTTTTATGTTCAGCGTAACAACTAAGCAAAGACAGCACAACTGAAATAACTATAGGAATGAAGGCTTCTGCATTGGTACTCCACAAGTCATGTATTTGGTAACGGATGTACACTGCAGTATTGATTACTGTGGTTCAGAGAACTGATGGAAAATGGTATCCTCATATGTAACATATTGGCTAGATACTTCTTTACTGGATAGTAATGAATATTTTTTTCATGTTACCAGTGTAATTATCAGACAAATTCTAGAGACTCTTGTATTTCACACATACAGATGTGTTGAAGTACGTGAACTTTCTATTTTTCTTTGCACTGGCAAGTGTGATCTGAACAGTGTTACTGATTATGGCACCGTAGAACTATTAAAAAAGCATATCAGAAATGACAGAAGAAAGTGTGTGGGAAGAGGCAGTTCAGCTTTCGGTCTTCATTGGAGTAAATCTTGGAGCAGTTTTTGTGACATGTCTGTTGATCTAAAAGTCTAGAGTCGCTGCTGGTTTTTGAAAGGGAGTTGTTTGGACTTCTGACATACTTTCATAGGTACGACGTTGTGAGTGTTGAACGACTGACAAGTCTCACTTTTTGCTGCTTCCCTTTCCTTGATGAGAGCTGGTTCTGCTAAGGGGAATTACATCCATGTTCTTTTAGGGGACTACATAGGAAGTTGGTTTGTGTTTTGTTTTTTTATTTGCTAGATATGTGGGTAGTTTTTGTTGTGTTTTTTGTGGTTTGGGTTTTTTTTTTTTTTTTGTAGGCAACAGCGGTACATGGATATATATTCTTGATTAGACCAGTTAGGTCAAGTGGAGTAAGTGGAATATTTTGTTATACAGTAAGTGAAATCCTCTGTGTTCACTTTTTATGTTCAGCTGTACTGAATGGTGCCTTAACTTACTGGGGCCATGTAAGGGAGTAGCACTTAGGCAACTCTGCTTTTGAATTTCTTTGGAAAGTGGATGAATGCCTCATTTTTAGTTACATACATCTGAAGAGATTTAAGAAAGAGTTTTTAAAAGTTATTTCTTAATGGCTAAGAAAATACCGTTGAGCGGAACACTGTCCTACCCTGCTCCATGTACAGAAGCAAGCCTAAGCCCATAACTGCACTTCTCCATCCCTTTGGATTATTCTTTTTTTGTCCTGTGCCCCAGACAGTCATACATAACTCCTTCTGTCACTTCTGACATTTGCACTCTCATTCTTAAAACAAAATGTGTGCATAGAGGGCCAAATGTACTTCTCAGGTTTGTATTGCTTGCTCAGTGTGTATGTCAGCCTTAGGAGATGGTTAGGAGTGGTCCTTCTAAATTATCCTTAGTTCTCACTCATCCTAGAAAACCCAGACTTTTTTTGTTTTTCCTAAGGAACTTCAGTGATTTTTATGTTTAAACTGTTGTTATACTGTGTAGATTAAGTGAGCCCCTAACACTTGCAAATTCCTTTCTACACTGAGAATATTTCACAGATCATGGAACAAATGTCAATCTTTGCATTTGTGTCCTTGACCATCACCTTCTACAAAGTTCTGAATTCTCCCTCCTTTGCATCCTGTGGCATATGCTGCTACTTGTTCTAGCTTGTCTAGAGGCCCACATGGGCTGTCTGACTGGCTTCTGCCAAGCAAAATCGCTGACAACTGAGTTTTGCCTGCTTCATTCTCGGTCTTCCTACTCTGCCCAGTCCCTGATATTTTTCATGCAAACATCAGAAATCAATTTTATCACAAGTGCTGTCTCATCAGCCCTTTATCCCAGTATCATACTTGACTGAAACTTGCTAAGAGGCTCAAGTCTGTCCATTTTTTCCCTGCTGTCTGGTGACTTTCAGAAAACTTTCCCTATCAGTTTAAGGGACATTTTCTTCTGTGGATTTATACTTGTATGAAGGAGCTCTTTCAAGGCAAAACAATACCTTTTTTTTTTTTTTTTCCCAGATTGTTCTTGAAAGGACTAAGCAATGTCCCGAGGAGATTATCCCTGAATGATGTCTGAATCCAGGGTTATAGGGTCTTAGTAATCCCCCAAGTAAACGTAGAGGATCTTTTTAATATGCTATTTGTTAATGGCTGTTTTCCACTTTCCAGGTGGGAACAAACTTGATGGACTTCCTAACACACTTCCTAATTATACATCAATCGTAAATATTCATTGCTCTGTTCTTGTATTTTCCAAAGAGACACAAGCTACTCTGGACTGCATGGTTTGTAGCTCCCAAGTGCAGGATGATTTTGAGATACAGATGAGTGGGAAGGAATTCTAGTGCTGATTAGGCTTTTAGATAGAATTATGTGAATAGGTGGTTAACTGCCAAGGTTGTTCAGTTCAGGTTAAAAACTTTGTTTCAAAATGTCACTTGAACAAAGTAGAGAGTTTTCTTGGAGACTTTTCTGTAGAGGTCTCTTTTTAACTCAGTAAGCTTAGTCCTGATCAGCTTAAGATGCTAGTTTGCACAGATGTTAAGAGTAGTTGAATAGCTTCTGTTTGTATAATCAGTCAATATGGACTGACAGAATGTTGTGCAGCTTTACTTGTTAAACAAGTAAACAAGTTAAACTTTGTTAAACAGAAGTTATGTCTTCTAAAAATGCTGTCAGAGCGTTAGAGACATACTTTTTAAAATAAATCCATTACTCTATTTAGCCACTGTGATTTTGCAGACTCTTGGATGCTAGTTTTTAGCACCTAGAAGCCATTTTTCCAGATGGAATGGTGGTTTTAATTCTAATAGGAAAAATAGCTGACAGTAAATATACTATATGAAACTGTTTATTTCCTTCTAGAATACTTTAATGAGGGCAAAATTGCAATTTATTTGCTATATATCATTTGAGTCAATTCCTTGCAGGAGTGGAAACATGTTGAAAAAAAGTCTTTAATTTTAGGAATATAATTGCTGTATTAAAAGTTTTCTAAATCAGTCTAGTTGGTTACTCAAATATTCTGTAGTGGAATTTCCAAATTACCACTTTTATGTTACCAGTCAGTGAACAGGAATTTAGTGTTTAATGCTTGGAAATGGAAGTGTAAGTCATGGATTTTTCCAAGGAAGGAATAAGCACACTGTAGGTATTTATTTTTCAGATGGTTGTCTGGAAAACCGTCACACATTGAATCTGTAAATAGCTCTTCTGTGATAGAGCACAGCTTTTTATATTCTGTTTGAACATATGTAGGCTACATAATGCAAGCATGACAACAGCTCGTATATTTTAAGCTCCTATTAAAAAGAAATCTTGTATGAGTCTATTCAGTAAAACCAACTACTTTCCTCCTTGGCAGTGCTTTTGGAATCTATGCTTAAAAAAAAATAATCAGTGGGTTATTTGAATCTTTTTTTAATCCTTCAGTGGAGTAGCTGTGGAGTGGATAGCTTCTGTGTGCAGAGAAATGGCTGAATTCAGCACTTGGCTTCATAGAAACCTCGCTGACGTCCGTAGGTTATGCACACTTCTGTGGTCAAAACCCTGGATCCCTTGGCATTGTGGCTTTCTGCTAAAAGGACGTATGGCTTCAGGATACAGTCTCTAGTTTCAGACTTCAAATAAATGTTTATAATGGCATTAAGAACTAATTTGAGTAGAATTTATTATTTTCAAATAATAGCAGATATGCTTCTGAAAGGGTTTTTTTTTTTTTCTCCTTCTGTCATGTGGAAAGCTGTTGAATTACGGTCAAGGCAATGAGTAAGTTACCTGGCATTCATTGGAGGAAGCCTGGGCTGTGAGGTCTTTAACAGGTAAAAAATTTGAAGTGAAATGAAAAGAAATAAGTTTGGAACTTTCAAGAATTATGGGTTAAATGGTGTTTAAAATTGCCTCTCACATTTTGGAAATTCCATGAGGATGGACTGACTAACTATTCCAAACTATACTCCACAATTTTATTCAAAAGAAAGTGCTTCAGAGTTGCTGTAAAGCGATCGGACCGTAGGCAAGCCAATATGCTACTTCAGCAAATGTCATCAAAAAGTAATAATAGCTCTTGAAGGTTTTGAATCAGCTGTACTCCATCTGTGAGGGGGAGTAGTCCACAGAATGACACCTGTGTATTATCTTTGGTTGTAAGACTATACCCAAATTCTCAAAAGTCTACCCAGAGTAAATGTTGAGAAACAGCTTGTGGGAGGAGGGACCACCAACACTTCAGGTTCAAATAAAGGTAGCACGCTGCTGTTACGTTGGGGAAGTAAATCAAGTGTTTATTACAGTGGTGGCCAAGCTGCCTTTTTTACTTTCATTAGCCTTGAGGAGTGTGCATCTGTTCTGGAAAAACTCCAGACTGTAGAATTTAAAGACCTTCCAACAGGAAAATGCAGGTGGAAAGGAGTGTATACTGCTGTATCCTTCCCTGCTTAATACTGTTTTATGTAACTAGCCATGGTGAACTGCTTTGATTTCCCCAAATCCCAAATGTGGTGATAATTGTAGCTAAAAATCTCTGTTTCTGTTTGAGTAGAATCAGATAGGAATGACTGGGGTTTGGTTTCTACCATCAGATGTCACATACTTGTTTTGAAACTTTCGCTAATGTGTTACAGACATGTCATGTTGCAAAGCACGATGTGGAGCCAAGGAGTAGAGGTAATCATGCAAGTCATACCGAAACAGATTGGTGGCAGCCTCCAAAATCACCAGTAGAAATGACAGCTTCAGATTTTTCTTACATTAAAGAGCTTTGTAACTCCTTGTCTAACCAGTTGATCTAAAATACTCATCAAAGATCGTTGGTCCGCTAGGTCTAGAAACCACTAAAATACTATCTGACTGTTTTGAAACGGATATAAAAGCAAACCCTTTTGTTTCTCGAAGAACAAGTAGTTAGACTTCTTAAATTAGTTTAGCTGGAGCTTTAATATGTAGCAATTCATGCTTTATAATGGTAACTCTTGATTTAGATGTTGAGTACAGAATGAAGATAAGCTGACACAGATTCATTCCTTCTGCTGCTTCTCTGTACTGACCTTTTATCATTATCTCCTTCATTATCTAGAATGTACAAAGTGAGATAAAAATATCTTGACTTCTTGTGGTGGTTTTTCAGAAAAGTTTCAATGGATGTGGAAGCATATTGAACCAAAATGCTACCTTCCTTTTCATCCTGCTGTGATGATCACTATGTGTTTCATATCGCAAGACAACTGGACAGATTTTTTTTTTTTTTCCCCCTCTAGAGCAATTTTTTAAAGAATAGGTTGCAGACATCAAGCTTTTTAAAAGACTTTTTACCCTGACTAGCCTATTATTAAAAATGTATATATATTTAGAAGACATAGTCTTCATACCTGAACTTGAATAATAATTCTGCCCAAACATCTCAAGACTTGGTTTTTAAAGACTCAAATCTATTTTGTAATGTGTCTTCATGACTGTACTTACACATATATAGATCAAAACAGATCACGGTTTATTGTCTTGGGTTTCTTATGTCATAAACCAGATTTAGGTTCAGTGTTCTGTTAGTGTGTTTCTTTTATGTTGTGGATGCTGTTTCTTGCTCCAGCATGGAAGGCAAGAATTTTGAAAGTCTCTGCTTGGCACTGGAACATTTGGATATAGGGGTGCTTTGACCACACTAGCTTCAATTTGATAGGATTTGAACAAAATAGTCTCAGTTGTGGGACAGTACTGGATTGCTTACTGCAGTTTTTTTCCCCAAATGTCTCTGGTGGTAAGGGGAAACTTGTTCTTTGTGTCTTTCACTGTGCATCCTTTCTCATGATATGATTGTCTTTATGCAAAACCTTCCATTTCGCATCACTTTTTGTTTCAGTTGCTGAAGACAGTTCTTCTTCTACACTGTCAACATTTGCATATATCTAGGTTCACACTAAACGCCCATTTCTCTGCAGTTTGGTCCCTGTTCAGTCTTCAAACACGGTATCTTTTAGATACTGCATAAACGATATCTAAAATGTACTGTACAAACCCAGCACCGATGTTTCCTCAGTGCCCCTTAGCTTATCCTAATGCATGGGTGATGTGCTGTGGCAGCATCGGAGTACAGTGCTCCAGCTGTGGTAAGAGTCAGAATATGTGTGACGTGCTTAAAGAATGCATGAATCCAACTCTAAGCATGTGCCCTATCCCCTGGACCTCTCCCTCTGCCGAATCTAATTTATAAATTACAGCTGTTCCCTTTTTACTAAACAAACTGTTCTTCATCTTCAGAAGGTGCCCCCTCACTCAAAATATCTGAAGGGTTGTTTTTGTTTTAGTAGCTGATGTGTATAGCATGTCCTTCCTTTCTTAAACTATTTCATCTTGCAAATCCACATATCTGTTAATTACCGTCTGGATTTTTTCCCACGCTGATATTCAAATAAATAACCTTGGAAAGGTCAGAGCGCTGATGATTTTTCCTAGTTCTAGTGGTAGGAAGAATACCTCATGCTTCCTTTATTTCATAGTTACGCAGTGCTTATGAGATATTACTTTATATCTTGGGGGTTGCAGGAACATTTTTATAACAAATAACTTCCTTCAATTCTGCTGTAAATAGTTTACAGATGCTTCTTCTATAGTATGCAAAAATGGCCTATTAACACATTTTGGTTTAAAAGCCCTTGTTCTTTTTTAGTTCATTATAAATATAGATGATCTTTGGAGAATTTTCCCATCTTTCTCCTCTTTTAATCTCCACTCTGAGGAAAGGATTTATATAGGTATCTGTATTTATAGAAGCCTTCAACAAGTTTAAGTTAGGAGAATTGTTTAAGGATTTCCTGCCCTTCCCTTTCCATAGTTAGCCTTTTCTAGTGTGGCTTGTGCGCCACTTCCGTGGCAAGTTACAGACTGTGCTATTGTCCGCTCCGCCTTTTCTTTCCCCTTCCCGCCTTAAATAGAAATAAATAATCAACTTTGCAACTGCATCCAGCCATGGGAATGATCTTGTTTACATCAGTCTTGGTTAAAGATACTCATCTTGGTCTTTGGCTTTCTATTTTGTGGATTTTTTTCCTGCAGCTCCTGTTCCCATCATGTAATGGATTTACTATAATATTGCTTGGATAGTCTTTTTCAGGTATTTTCGTATATGTGACGGGAGTGGGAGAAAGTTTATGACTGACCTTGCAAGAACTTTCCCCTTCTCTTTTGCAGTCTCCCCACCCAGTCATTGCAAAAAGATTTGGTGTTTCATTATATGCTTTATCTACTGTAAATTTATTACCTGCAGATAATGTAATTAAATCAATTAATGCGTTAATAACATAAATAGAGAAGAAATAGGTAGAGTTTTTTTTTAAAAAGACCTTTTGATTGTCATTTATCCTTCTATCATTTTAGGTATATAAATGTATTTGAGTCTTACTTCTTAAGCATGTGTACCATCTTAGTAAAGGTGCAGAACCTTCATAGTTTTTCTATGTTTTGCCTGGCATATTAGGAGATGATCTCTCATTCCTCTGCTCTGCTTTCATTTTAGAAGAGGATTTCTTGGAACAGTCTAAGATGGAGGTGGCACTGCACCCCAAATGCTGTGGCTTTTAATTTCTATTGTCAACTGAGTTTAGCTATGTGTATCTGCTAACACAGAAAATACGCTAGTGTTAATTGTGCTGAACTAGTGCTCTGATAAATACTCCTGGCAAGTATTCACATCCTATATGTCTGTACTACGTCAAGTTAGGCTTTTGTGTACCCTGTGATATGGAATCAGGTGCTTAAATTTCATTAAAACTGCACAAATTTTTGTCTCTACTTTTATGATTGGAAAATCAATGACTAAAATACTTGTAAGCTTATGAAATAGTGAGTGGTCATGTGTTTGCTGTTCCACAGTATAAACAAAGTTAATGAGAGGAGCTGATGATGACAGTCTTAACTCTATGCTTTGTGCCCCTTTTTCCATTTTGTCATTGTGTAGGTGTTACCTTGACTGAATAGACTGCACATAGCTCTGGGTAATTTGGAAAACCAGTTTGTGTACTTACATTGCTGTGCTTATTTGGTTTCTTTACTGGAAATAAATTTGCAGATATCATTTGTGCAGCTTATTCCATAGTACTAAAGACTTTACGTGTTAAAAAGACTCTTTTGTTGCAGATTATTTCTCTCCTGATGTTCTTAGTTTATGTACTTATTTTGCTTAAATTTTTTTGATCTGATGAAAACATAGAATGTAAAGTTCAATACACAACTTTCACTTCGGGTTTTTTTGTAACCACAAAGCAGAAGAAACAGTTGTCATCATCAGTTGTATGATAAATCTGATACACTTCTCCCTGTGTTTCTGAATGGGGTTTGCCTGGCACAGGGGATAAGTTAAGGACAGAGTATTGTGGGGAGAAAAGGATATTCTGTTGAAATTAGTTTGCCAGTTCATTTCACTTCATAACAAATCCTGTCAGACTTCCAAAAAGAGATGATGTCCAGGTTTCCTTTCTTTGTTTTGGGGGGGATTTTTAATTTTTGTTAGGGGAAGTGTGACTTGTTGACTTATTTTTGGCTAGTAAACTGAGACTTAAGAATTAAGATTTTTTTTTTGTTTAACCTGTATGCATGCTGAAGCCACACTCTAGATGAGTGTTAAGTTCTGGAAAGGAGAGTTTCTTAGTTTTTCCCATTCTCTCCTTCAGCGTGCCTGTCCAGTGCAGACAGAGCACCCTTGCTCCTGTGCTGATGGAACAGTGCAAGTTAGCAGGTTGCCCAAATTCAGCTGTGTGCTAGTGCACACGGAGGAGAGCTTACCGACCCCAGACACACATGGATAGCTCTGGGAGCTGTTTGTACTTTACTGTCTGCACCTCCCTCTCCTAGTCACTAGGAAAATGAAACCAGTAAGTATGATTATTCATTCAGGATAACTTTGAGATGTTTATCCCTGCCTAAGTAAAGGCTAAGGCAAGGTAATTAACATGACAGGAATAGAAACTATATGTTGGTAGCAAAAGATCAGTGAGTATATATAGTGGAAGTACAAGAATTACATAAAGAGCACCCTCCAAGGGCAATTGTAAAAGTCTATCAGGGACGAGAACAAAGAATATACTATATTGTTCTGATTTATAGCTCATAGGTGATCACTGCATTAGTTTGTTTACTTTCACTTTAAATTTCTTCTTCAGATTGTTAGCTTTGCTAATGTAGTTGTCAACAATGAACAGTCATTTTTTGTGCTTTGTCTTTTTTTTCCTGCTTCTGTGGTCTCATTTACTCCTTTTCTGTGCCTTACCTATTTTACTGCATGTGGAGATTAAATTGTAGAACTATTTATGGCATTTAGTAATTTTGTGTTCCCACTATTCCACATGAATACTTGACTCCATTTCTCCTTTCACCCTAAAAGTAATCAAAAAATGATCTATCTTTAATTTCTCTGCGTGAGAAGTGTTACTAGTGAGGATCTGTAAGTGCTATTGATGTTGGGAAGTACATTACGTCTTTGTTGAGCATCTTGTCTGCAGTTTTTAGAACTTGACTTTTGAGCCTCAGAATCTGTACTTTTCAAGGGAAAGGTGAAACCTGAGAAATCAAGGCTGCCCATGCCATACTATTCTTACTCATTTCATTTCCCTGATTTTTTTCATGCCCAAAGCACAGCAGCATCCTTACAGCAGTTGCACTGATGAAGTTTGTGTTTGTCTAGATGACAACGTTTAAGGAGGTGATATCCTTGCCCTTGTTCTCTTTCTGTAGGTCACTAGGAAGTCTCAAAGAGAAGACAGAAAGCAGCAAACTTTCCGAAGACAAAGGAGAAAAAAAAAACCTGCACTCTGATAGTATCAGAACATCAAATCCAGAAGTTCTGATAGTCCCACTGTGTTCTTGTTCCAATCAGTTTGTTAACATGTGGTTATCAAATGTTACAGGAGCTGAACATCACAGAAAAAACATTGCAACNGGAGCTGATGATGACAGTCTTAACTCTATGCTTTGTGCCCCTTTTTCCATTTTGTCATTGTGTAGGTGTTACCTTGACTGAATAGACTGCACATAGCTCTGGGTAATTTGGAAAACCAGTTTGTGTACTTACACTGCTGTGCTTATTTGGTTTCTTTACTGGAAATAAATTTGCAGATATCATTTGTGCAGCTTATTCCATAGTACTAAAGACTTTACGTGTTAAAAAGACTCTTTTGTTGCAGATTATTTCTCTCCTGATGTTCTTAGTTTATGTACTTATTTTGCTTAAATTTTTTTGATCTGATGAAAACATAGAATGTAAAGTTCAATACACAACTTTCACTTCGGGTTTTTTTGTAACCACAAAGCAGAAGAAACAGTTGTCATCATCAGTTGTATGATAAATCTGATACACTTCTCCCTGTGTTTCTGAATGGGGTTTGCCTGGCACAGGGGATAAGTTAAGGACAGAGTATTGTGGGGAGAAAAGGATATTCTGTTGAAATTAGTTTGCCAGTTCATTTCACTTCATAACAAATCCTGTCAGACTTCCAAAAAGAGATGATGTCCAGGTTTCCTTTCTTTGTTTTGGGGGGGATTTTTAATTTTTGTTAGGGGAAGTGTGACTTGTTGACTTATTTTTGGCTAGTAAACTGAGACTTAAGAATTAAGATTTTTTTTTTGTTTAACCTGAATGCATGCTGAAGCCACACTCTAGATGAGTGTTAAGTTCTGGAAAGGAGAGTTTCTTAGTTTTTCCCATTCTCTCCTTCAGCGTGCCTGTCCAGTGCAGACAGAGCACCCTTGCTCCTGTGCTGATGGAACAGTGCAAGTTAGCAGGTTGCCCAAATTCAGCTGTGTGCTAGTGCACACGGAGGAGAGCTTACCGACCCCAGACACACATGGATAGCTCTGGGAGCTGTTTGTACTTTACTGTCTGCACCTCCCTCTCCTAGTCACTAGGAAAATGAAACCAGTAAGTATGATTATTCATTCAGGATAACTTTGAGATGTTTATCCCTGCCTAAGTAAAGGCTAAGGCAAGGTAATTAACATGACAGGAATAGAAACTATATGTTGGTAGCAAAAGATCAGTGAGTATATATAGTGGAAGTACAAGAATTACATAAAGAGCACCCTCCAAGGGCAATTGTAAAAGTCTATCAGGGACGAGAACAAAGAATATACTATATTGTTCTGATTTATAGCTCATAGGTGATCACTGCATTAGTTTGTTTACTTTCACTTTAAATTTCTTCTTCAGATTGTTAGCTTTGCTAATGTAGTTGTCAACAATGAACAGTCATTTTTTGTGCTTTGTCTTTTTTTTCCTGCTTCTGTGGTCTCATTTACTCCTTTTCTGTGCCTTACCTATTTTACTGCATGTGGAGATTAAATTGTAGAACTATTTATGGCATTTAGTAATTTTGTGTTCCCACTATTCCACATGAATACTTGACTCCATTTCTCCTTTCACCCTAAAAGTAATCAAAAAATGATCTATCTTTAATTTCTCTGCGNCCTGCACTCTGATAGTATCAGAACATCAAATCCAGAAGTTCTGATAGTCCCACTGTGTTCTTGTTCCAATCAGTTTGTTAACATGTGGTTATCAAATGTTACAGGAGCTGAACATCACAGAAAAAACATTGCAACACTGTCCGGATTGTGTAATGGTGATTTTGTAATTTTGACTCTTGGTTTCTACAATAGAATCCTGCTGCCTAAAGATTTCATTAAGAGAAGCAGGGGTAGTGAGACTTTTTTTTTTTAAATTTTGGTAAAGTCCTCCTATTTGTTTCTAATAATTCAGGTTTGTTAATCCATTAACTGAGATGTTGTAACTTCATTTTTGTTCTAATCAAGCATAGCGATAAGGATAGTAGAACACTTCAAAGTGATTTCCAACCCCTCCTCCCCCCAAATACTAGTTCATGATTTATTCTGTGTAGTCAACAGAGTGTTAGTATGCAACTGTCATCTTTGCCTGAATTGTTTCTTTACGAGTGACTGGTGACCCAACCTTACCAAAAAGTAACGATGATAATTACAAAATGGAACAGACTGGGACTGATTTCTTTGTCTTTTTAAATGACCAAAGTAAAAACCTAGTGTGTATCAGTAGAAAACTCAATGTTTAATTCTGGAGAACAGAGTGTGGGGAAAAAAAAATGTTTTGTGAGTTAAATGTTCTCAAAAATAGTTGGTTTGTTTACAGCTAACACAGGCAGGCTGTAGTCCTGCTTTAGGTGACAGAGTAATTTTTGAAAGATAGCTGTAGTAAGACTTGTAATTTTCCTTGAATCTCAGTAATGTGTGCGTGGTCTTGAGAATAGCAATCCAAAGGTATTTTTAATGTTCCACTCTTCATGGGGTCTGGGCATAAAAATATAAACATTGAGTTACAAAGGGATACAGGTGCCTAGGATCTACCTGTTTTATTTGATGCTGTGAAGTCCAAAATAGGGCTTTTGAAGACTTTTACAATCATTGGACTGCTAAGAAGCTTTGATATGGTCAGCTGTGTAAAGGCCTGTATCTACGTTGCTAAAGGCTTCTTTCTGTTGAGCAGCTCAGACTGTCTCCTTTGTGGGCCCTATAAGGCTCAACGAAAGAAATATACTTTTCACCTGTCACCCACAGAGATGCTGCAGTCACCTCGGTAGCCTGAGAGTAGCACATTAAAGGGAGGATCTTCTTTACTTTCTTATCAGTAGCAATAGCATTCACCTGGGATGTGGGAAGCCTTATTTTCCTTTCATGCTCAAGTGATTCATGGCCATGTTTTCCAGATGAGCATCCTGACAGCTGGTCTGTGGAGTCATGCTTGGTGCTTCCACTTCCGAAGTCTTTAAGACACTTGACGACCTAATTCTAGGGCAAGGGCGGGATTCAAGACATGCTCGGCATGACTTTGTGTGAGCTCAGGTGGCATAATGGCTGTTTATGAATCCTCTTCTGGACTGTCTGTGTTTCTGGGTACAGGTTGTGAGCTTGGGAACTTGGACCTCTTTTCACTGTATGTATGTGTGCCTGGTCCAGATCTTGTCAGTCTTGAGTGACTGAGGAGCATCCTATCTTCCTGGGCATTTGGAGAGAGGAAAGGAGCTGCTGTTTCTTCATATCTTTCTGTCCTTCAGCCACCCAGTATGTTACATGCTTGTGGAGCAGTGAGGGCTTGTTACTATTACTATATTTTGGAGTTGAGTTTAATCTCACTGACAGCATCTACACCAGTTGTTGAGTTGCCCTTGAGAGCACCTTCTCTTTTCCCGAGATGTGCTAGTTTTTAAGTGAAGGATTCTAAGAAAACAGGCTAGGGAGGTGCTCTGAGTAGTTTCTCACGCTAAGGTAAATTTACAGTAGCAGAGAGTTTGACTACTAAATGGGGATTTTAGCCAGTGGCACTATAAGCATCTTTAAGCAAGTAAGTAGAGCTCATGGAAACAGAGAGGGCTATTCATGTGAGTAGTTACACATGATAAAATATTTATGAAATCAGGTTTGAAACTGATATTTGCCTACTATTTGCAAATATTTAATAAAACTTGATGCTTCTGTCATAGCCCCATGTTATATAGTAAAAGGAGCTACATGCACTTATGATTTTGACATCATTATAGTGCTTTATCTGAAGCTGCATAGGAGAGTTCTGAATAGCTCGTGAACGTTTCAGCTTAAACTTAATGAATTACTTGAAATGTTATTTTTTTCTGTTTAAAATGGTTCTTGATTTTAAAATATACAAACAAAAGCAAAACCAAGATAAAACCCCAAAACCTGTGACTTGTGCTACTTTTTGGGAAATGTTCTGAAACTGGGATACAAATAAACCAGAAAATGTCAGAAATGTAGGTTTCGTATCTCATCACTGCCAACGGTCATTCAGGTTATCTCTTAAAACCCTGCCAGCAGATTTCTGATGAAACTTCTGTTAAAAATAAACCTAACCCCCCCCAACCATTCTGAAACAAAAACCACCCTCAACAGATTGAGGCTTGGTGTTAGTTTTTAATACAGTGAGAATGGTAATTAGTCCATGTAGTTCCTTTGAAGAAAGCTTCAAAATGAATTTTTACAGTAATGGGGGGAAAAGTATTTTCCCAACTTAGTTCCTCCTAATCTCTAAACTTCAGTCCCTGTATTTTTTTCCACAAAATTAACCAAAGCTATTCACCTGAGGGATTTGTTTTCCGTTCTGAAGTCTTGAAATTTTCCTCCTGGCTAATTACAGCCTATTACTGTAGACTTTGGTCTTTTAGCAGTAACATTTTCCATCTTAAGATGGGTTGTCCCATTCCAGTGAAGAGCATGTTGTCTGAGCGCTGAATGGAATTACTACCAGTGGAAACTATGCTGCAAGAGGCTCGATAAAGCAGCTGCTGTGCAAACCTCAGCTGTTTTTTCCATCCTCCCGAGCACTGGTAATTAGCATAGGGAAGCTGACTAATGTGCTGACGTCACCTCTTTCCAGTCGCAGCTTACATTTTGTTCCCGACTGCCTCAAAGCATGCAGGACTTTGTTCAGGAATTCGCTGTCACATACAGGATGCTCTGAAACCATTCCTTTTTTTTTTTTTTTTAACTGAGGGGCTGGACTTGCTTCCCTTATAAACGCTGCCTGCGGGACCAACGGCTTCCTTAAAAGTCACTGGTTTCTGCGGAACAGCAAGTGTCGCTTTGGCAAAGCACAACATGCATTTTAGAAATTTTAACTACAGTTTCAGTTCTCTGATTGCCTGTGTGGCAGATAACGATGTCTTCAATCAAGCAGAAACAAGGGTATGCTTTATCTTCCGTGTCTCATTTCTGTGCACTACTGGAATACTAACGTATGTAATAATGTATGTAGGTGCTATTTCAAATGGTTTAAAATACGGATGTCTTGGTAGCTTTTTGCCTTGTAAGAAATTGTCAGTTTGACGTAAGGGTCTTAGGTCTTAGCAGTCTTACAAGTCTGCAACAATATGCTCTGATATGAATGAGACTACCTCTGGAAATGATTAGATCTTAAGCTGTGAGGTTTAAAAAGTAATCAGAAATTTACCTCCTGACTTCCTTGACTGCCCGCATGGTGTATTATTCTCTTTCGTATGCTTTTTCAGCAAATGTTTAGATTGTAATTTTGATAGTAAGATTCACATCATTTATAGAATTCTTACACTTTTCTTGGGACTTTTTGGCTGGCACTGTAGTTACGAGCATAACATTCAAACTGTAAGTCTTCCTCTCAGATTGGTATTTGACTGATTTAGAGATAATCCAAGTAATGACGAGTAATCCAGTCCCAATACATTGAATTATTGACTGGCAAGATACCTTAAGAACAAAAATACCATTTTGTTTAGTGCCATATTGCTAGCGTGATGTTTGACCCACACCTTCAAAAAATATCTATTGCACAAATCTTGCAGGTACTGCCTGGGTTTAAATGTTGAATGTGAACTTTGAAATGCAATTTAGCATGGGTTTGTTTTACTTTTTTATGGCTGCATCCAGCTTTTCCGGAGTACAGGAATCTGACAAATACAGGCTTTAGGCAAGAAGAGTCCTGGTCTTGTTTCAGAGCACGTTTTGAAGAATCTTAAGCTTCATTCAGTAAAATGTCTTTGAAATATAGTCTCCATACTGTGGCAAATTTGTGAAGCACAGCTTCTCAGAAAAGAAAATTAAATGTTGAAGTAATCGTGGCTTTCTTATGTAATCTTTATTGCATCTACTAATTCAAAATATCTCAGTAAAAACAAGTGAGGCAATGTGATTTTTATATACTTGTTTATTTTGGCTTTGTATTGAACTTCTAGTAAGCTTTTATGAAGAGAAAAATATCTGAAATCTAAATGCTTGATCTGTTGCCATCACTGTAACGCGGCTTGTGACTGGTCACTGTGTTCTCAGTGTGAGCTTGAAAGACTTTGCAAAAGCATGTCAGCTTCAGAATCTCCTGCTTCGTACTCCCCCTTCGGCATCCTGAAGTAAGAGTAGAAGCACTTTTCATTAAAAAGGACAGAAAAAATAGTTAATTCAGGTTTGCATAGATGCCATAGGAGCATAAACCTGAAGTGCAAATTGGAGATAGATACCTGTTGGCCAAGGTGCTTCAATTTTTTCATGCAGGTAGGTTGGCGAAGTATCTCAGCTTCGGATCTGTGAAGGTATGAGGTATTGCTACTCTTGCCACACAGTCAAACAGAAAGTGTGTCAAAGGCCCTTCAGGAGCTTTGTGGTCAATACAGAAGACGTTTTAGGAAAGATAATGGGAGGTTTTCTCAAATTTCTTTCCAGAAACAGAAGAGGCTGTTAAACTAGAGTTCACTAATAATGTGTCCATTTTCCTAAACGAATGTGGCAGCTATTAAAACATGAGATGTTCATGAACTTTATTATGCTTGCTGAGTCACTGGAGAAAGTTGCGTTGCTTGCAAATATGTGTTTTTCATTTTTCTGTATTAAAACTTGTGTTGGTTTCCTTGAAAATTTCCAACTTAGGCAAAGGCATGCTTGGCAGACTTTTTTGAAGACTTTTGGATATTCAGTTAATAAGACAAGCATTTTTTTTTTTAATACCTTACTAATACTACTGTTTCTGTTACGTCAGTAAATCAGAGTATCATGCCCACACTTACTAATGTTAATAATCTGTTTTTAATAAGGAAGAAAAAAGCTGCTGTAGAGAAAACAGTTGATTAGAAAAAATCATTATAAAAAGAAGAAGAAAACTAAATCTAAGCTGTTATAAATACATGAATATTCAACAGTGATGGTATGACCCTACTATTAACTGCAATTTATTTCTGTATTTCTTCTGAGAAAATGTGGAGTGTTACCTATTTACTTTCTTCTCGGTTCCTTTCTTTACAGGCCAAATTTGAATCACTGTTTAGAACATACGACAGAGATATCACCTTTCAGTATTTTAAGAGCTTCAAAAGAGTGCGAATAAATTTCAGTAACCCTTTATCTGCAGCAGATGCCAGAATCCAATTGCACAAGACAGAGTTCCTTGGAAAGGAAATAAAATTGTATTTTGCTCAGGTAAGTCTTTTTGTGATAATCCTTACAAGGTACTAAGGCATAACTTACGATGAGCTTCCACAGGTCTTCATGCAAATGAAGGATGTTAATTATTTCCGTTTGATTAGAGAATCACAAGTGGTTCCAAAGCTACAAATATCTGGAGGCTGTTGCATATTTTGATTTTGTGTCTCCCTTTGTATTGTTTTTATAACCTTGGGTAAAGGGAGAAGATGGTAGTTGTCAGTGCAGTCAAAGACAGAGTATAATGGGGTGAGGGAAGCCAAATGTGCTCTGCGAACAGTACTCACATTCACACATGTGCACTTTGAGGGAATCCAAGTGTAGAGCTGCACACTGAGGGCTCTGCCTGTTGATTGTGCTCTCACTACTGCAAATCATTTGTTTAACATATATTTGTGCTTGGAGATTAACAGCAGACATTAGCCAGCTACAGAGCTGCACTGATGGCAAAGATGTCAAACTCCCAATTATGGTAATCTGGGTGCCTCTTGGTAGATGCTGTCTAACTTCCTCTGTAAATTTAATGGGAAAGTTAATCTATGTGTGCCTGTTTCAGATGTCCCTAGGGACAGTCCTGAAGGAGCCAGTTTATTTATATACCTTCTAGAATTCTCACTACTTTCACTTGTGGTAATGAGTTTCAACACCATTTGTCATTAGGCCCTAAAGCCCATACCCAGCTTCAATATTTTAAGGACAGATATTTTCTGGTGGAATTTTTGTAAAACTCCATAATGAGAAGATATAGATGTGCATACCTCACTGCATGTTTCATCAGAGTTATTGTATGTGGTGGCTTGTCTTTATCTTACACACTGGATGTTTTGTACAGATCTCTTCAATATTATAGTTACATGCTGCCACCTTGAGTGCCTCTTGGAGCATAACATCTGTCCAAACTTCAAAATGCCTCATGAATGTTGGTTTCATTGATGCCAGTGAAACAGCTTTGACTTTCATGCTTTTTTTTCAGACTTTGCACATTGGAAGCTCACATTTGGCGCCACCGAATCCAGACAAACAGTTTTTGATTTCACCTCCTGCGTCTCCACCTGTTGACTGGAAGCAAGTAGAAGATGCTACTCCAGTCATTAACTATGACCTTTTATATGCTATATCCAAGTTAGGACCAGGTAAGAAGGAGTAGAAACACTACAATTTTGGTTGAGTAAAACAACTCTTAAACTTTATGAATTTCTTGCATTTTCAAATCAATTACCGTCTAACAATTACATTTGTAATCACAGAATCTTAAGGGTTGGAAGAGATGTTGAAAGGTCATCTAGTCCAACCCCCAAATATCAAATTTATTAAATATCAGTAATATCAGAAAAAGAATTAGTAAACAGTCATTTCTTACACACATAGTAATTTGACAGGATCACTTGGAGGGCCCAGACCTCCACAATGTGATCTGCTTTGTGATTTATAGAGAGCGTGAACACTGTTTCAATACAATATTAGTTTGTTCAGCATAATTTTCAAAAAGCAGTTTCCTAAAAAATGAACAGGAAATTGTGTAGTTACATACTTTTTGAAGGGATGGGAAAGTCCTTCTTCAGACTAAGTCAGTGAACCAGTCAACAGTTGTCTAGCTCTGTGCTAGAATTACCTCTGCATCTGAGATAGTTTCCCTCCTACACATACTATCAGTATCAACCTAATTTGGAGTTGAGAGAGAAGTTTCCACCACTCCTTGTTCCTTCTAATTTTAATCTGCTACAATTTATTAATTTATTAGAAACTGAGATAGCTTCAGCCTGGAAAGGAAAAAAGTTTATATCAGTTTCCTTTTTTTTTTTTTCCCCCCACTGCCCAAACTAAAAGAGATATTAAGAATGTACATTTCTAGTGCTATCCCATAAATTGCTTTTCATTTCAGTTAACTGTGCTATGTAGACTGTTTATAGGTCTATTTATTAAAAAAAAATAGATACCACCACAGATAGGAGAAACAGTTCTAACTGCTATTTGTGTTTTAAACCAAATACTACTTTCAGAAATAGAGGTAAAGTTCCACTAAATCAAACGCTTATTTTAAACATGGTTCTGCTTTTCAGTGCTTGATGGTCATGTGCCTTGATATACTTTTGTACCTCAGTTAAGACAAATTTTGCACCAATTCTCATTAAGAAAGTTATCTCACCAAATCTGTAACTGTGATTTAACTTGATTGCAGCTGTACTATTCACTTTAGGGAAGAGAAAAAATGGCCACATTTAATAACAGTATCAAACAGAGTAAAAACTGTGGTCTGAATAATTTTACTGAAGTATTTTATATGCTTGTTTACCTACCAGTTCAGAGAATGTGTTTTACTGTGTCAATATTAAGAAGTGGAGAAGGGAGTAGGGCAGAACGTTTAGCTTTTCATACATCAGCTTTCTATGTAGTAGTTTGTGGTTCACTGTATGGTGGTGATATAGAAAGATTCTGGTGAAAATAACATGCATCTCACAAAACACTAGGGAATTCTTCTTACCAGCAAAAATTCAGCCCTCTGCAATTTGGGGGCAGGTACAAAAGACTCAGCTTATGCTGGCATAAAAATTGGGGTAGATTGTTGCCACTTTTTAATAAATACTATCTTTTAAATGATATGTGAATTATAATGGTGAGAACAATTAATAGGAAAGATGCTACGGTTAGAATTGAAGGTGTAAAATGCTGCCACAAGTCATTTATTTATCCAGAAATATGTAAACTAAACAGATGAACCTTCATGTAGGTCTTTAAAACCATCTATCAAGAAGACTGCTGACACACCAAATGTTTTTTTCTGAAGATTTTATTTTTCTGAAATCAGTTTTTGAAACAGACATCCTATAAGACTGCGCTTGTGAGAATATAGTTGGCTTTGATGAAACATGTGGAATGAAAATATAAATAACACTACAGCTTACTGATGTTATGAAAATTCAGAGCTTGCTCTGTGGGTGCTGCTTTCTTTACTACAAGCTTTGCTCTTATGTTTTAGCAATACCAGAAAGAAACCTGTAGATCTTAAAATAAGTACTTAGGGGCTTACTAAGCAGTAACAGTTAGTCCTTTTTCCCCTGCAAGTTCTGTTATTGTGATGTTTTGCAGTAAGCTCTTCGACAGATTTGTGATCCCTTTTCCCATTAGATTTTTCACATATACTATGAATGTTGAGCGCTATAAAGCTGTGCCTCTTGACCGTGATGTTCCACACATGGAGTTAATGACTCGATACCAAGAAGCTAGCAGGGGTGATTCTAGCACAATGGCTTGTGTGTTTCTGAAGAACTGGAGGCAAGAGCTTTTTCCTCTGTGAAACTGCTCTTTGTGCTGCGTTCACCTTCCAAAATTCTTGGGGAAACTGAGAAGGGACCACTTCAAGGGCTTGCAGTGTGCTGCTTGCCACAAGTGTTGGCTCTTTTGAACAGCTAATGGGTGGATCACTGTAGTGGTCTAATGGGGAGAGAACAGTCTCCATTAAAGTAACAAGGAAAAAAAAATAAGGGGAGCTGATCAGGAAGAAACGGTTTATGCTTACCCTGATCTAATGTGAGATTAAAATTCTTTAACGCTAGGTTAGATTTAAAAAGCAATTTTTTATATTGTGGGGGGAAAAAAAAAAAAGAGATTTCAGAACAGGAGTCAATAATACTTGTATCCCAGCACATCTACACACTAGCTGTATTCTGTCTGTTTCACATTATTTATGTGAAGCCTGCTGTCTAGCTCTGCTGCTCCACAGAATGCCAGGAACAGTGTTAGCAAACCTTTGTGTGATGTGGGAAGAACTGCATTCAGTTCTCTTAACACTGAAAGCTGTTGAGGGAAAGGAAGATCCTGTGGTTTTGCCACCATTCAGGGAAATGACTTCCTGAATGTAGTACAGTGGACAGCTAATCTTGAATGCTTCAAAACTATGTAAACCCACCAAGAAGACTTATGACTGCTCCCTAGAATGCTTTCGTGAACGCCTAGGGTAATTTATGTCAAACTGCTTTTAAGATTGCAGCTGAACTATGTTGCTTTGAAAACAAAACCTAGATATTTCTGGATGGTAAATGTGACTGTTGGCAAGACACCTGCCTGCACCATCTAGTGCGTTGTGGCATCAGGTTTTGTCATCAGTGCATGACTTACATATTTTTATATATTCCTTTCTTTGTAGTAATTATTTTCATTCTTTTCTACAGAAGGGATCTTTTTCTAACCAGTTTTGCTAATATTTTTATTTTCAGGAGAAAAGTATGAGCTACATGCTGCAACTGACACTACTCCTAGTGTTGTCGTCCACGTGTGTGAGAGTGACCAGGAAAACGATGTGGAAGAAGAAACGAAGAAACCTAAACCAAAAATTATTCAGACCAGAAGGCCAGATTATACTCCCGCCCATTTAAGTTGAACTGCTGTTGTTTTTCTAAGGGTTACAAGTAGATATGTGCAAGGGAAACATTTACTGTGGAAACAGCAGGTCACAGGTTTGGTGGCAACGGCAGCAGTTACAGTAGGAGAAATTCCAAAATAAGTTTGCTCAGAAAAAAATAAAAAGATAGGAAGTTTCATCCTTATTTTCGATGCTGCAGATTGATGGATGTCATGAGTGTATTCCCAGATCACTGAGAAGGAAAAATAGACAGAAGACGACAGTTTGAGACATACCAGGGCAAACTAGGTTTCTTTTTGAGGGGTACCATAGGGCTGTTCCGTTACAGAGCAGCTGGGGGAAGCTTTCTTTGTTCCGACTCGCGTTAATCCTCAAACTAATCGACTACTCATTGTGTGGAGTACATATTGATAACACAGGTGGTTTTTAAGGATTAAACTATGGGAATTGTAAACCTTTTTCTTATAATAGGTTTTGTGCATGTGTATTCTCGGTCTTCTAAAGTAACTTTACATTATTTTCTATAGTTTTCTCACATGTTTCTGGAAATCTGGGAAATTCTTTAAAGTATTTATTATCTCAGCATCCCAGACTTGCTACTGGATGTGTATATACTTATATATTTATATTTGTTTTTATTGACACTCATTTTCCAGCAGGTATACAATTTCTTCAGCACCTTATTTTGGTGCTATGTAACTCGTGCTTTTAAAATTTTAACTTCTTAAATGCCTATATAGGGTTTTATCTGGCAAAGTAATGGAAAAATGTGCAATAGGAGAGTTGTTTAAATAAGTTGATTTTAAATTATTTAAGTTTAAATAATTTATATCTTCAGTAACATTTGTTTGGTAGCTTCGACTTTCTCAATTGGAAACAAAAAAGTACTATTAAATGTACAAATAAAGCTAATGTTGCATATTCACAGCAATGTAATCTTTCAGTGAAAAGAATGGTAATAGAGAGACGTGAACTGTACTCAGTCTGTGAATCTGCATTGTTGTGAGCAAAGGTTTAACAGTGATTGAAAAATTGCACACAGCATGTAGAACAGCCAAGAGAGATGGAGTGCCTTTTCCTTGTTCATTCCTGATGTGAACTGTTCTACAAGCTGCACACTTGTATCTTTTTCTATTGGCTTTGTGTGTCCATAAATATAAACTTTCTTGGCTTTGCTTCCAAAGTAAGCTGGTATTTAGAAATGCTTAATGCCAAGTAACGATGCATACTTAAGTAATGGGTATATGTGGGAGAAGCTTTAGGGCTTCTTTTATCTTACTGTTGAAAAACAGTAGCTCATGACATAAAAGTTTAGAGGAAGATGGCAGAAGTGTATTTTATTACTTGTTTTTTAAAATGGAGATCCTCACTTTGAAATAGATTTTGGTATTTTTTTTTTAAGAGGCGGAGAACTGTGGGAAAACAGCACTTACAGTTTTAGAAAGGAGATGTTTGGAGCTTCTCAACATGTTTTTAGAAATCAAAGCATGATTCTCTCTTGGTTTGCTTATGCCACAGTTGGTCTATTAATTAATTAATTTTTTTTAGCTGAAGTTAATATACAGTAATCTGTTCTGTGCCATTTGAAGCAAACATTGACTTAAATGCCCAAGTTCACATCCTGTTTTTTAAATAAAAATATATCCTAAAAAAACCAAGATGTACAATGAAGCCATTCCAAGCAGTGGTGCAGTGCAAACATGCTATTATTGAAGGCCTGTCATTATACAGGGCAAAGTAGAAATTGATATCCTGTGACCACAGAGAGCAGGAATATATTGAACTTCAGTTAATGCTTACAGCAACGATCCTGTTTTGATTGGAATGCCCTGTAAACTGAAACAAGCACTGACACTTGTGTCTGTCTTTGGACCTTACTCAAGTGGCACTCTCTCCGTGTTGACTGTTAAGAGGAGCTGATGCCATCATGAACATGATGGGGCATCAGGTCATTTAGTGTTACTGAGGTGTGACAGTGAGCTGGATGCGTATACTGCTGATTAACATACAAAATAAGTGTAACTGAGAGAAACTTTGTAGGTATGCTACAACTGCCATTAAGCCTTTCCAAGATTTTTCCATGTTTTTCCATGTTTCTCAGATCATTGTGAACTTTAGTATTTCACACAATTTAAAATTGTTACAATAATTCCTGTTCTATTCTGTTTCCATCTTTCCACAACTACCAATCGAAGCAAATCCAAAACTAATTGGATTGGAAACACAGGTAGTTGCTGTTGCATTTCTAAGGAATCCTAAGCAAGCTGTCAGTTAACAAAAATAAGATGGTAAATACCAATGTGTTTCTCATCATTTTAGTACACTGACATCTGCCTAATAAGGTGAGCACTAGAAACCGTGGAAGACTTGGATTGGTTACAGTGAGTTTCCACTTTTGATGGTAACCATAAGCAAAGGCTGTGAGACAGTAATTTGCCTATCTTTCTGACTGTACAGCCTGGCTTGTGCCACCTTCTGTTATTACTGCAGTGTGCTACTTTTGCTCTCTCTGTTGGTTTGGTTTTTATTTTTTCTGTAAATGTTCAAATGAATGCTTAGTTGGTATTTTATACAGTTGTATAGTATGGGGCCTATTTAAATTAAAATATTTTGTGGTCTTCTTGTAAGTGTTGTGGTATTTATGCATGAAACATGTTTAAGGTTTTACACCAAGGTCTGAACTTTAAGCTTTCAAAGCCTTCTGATTTGATAAAAGTAAGAATATTTTCTTGGGTCACATTGTTACCTAAATGAATTTATTCAGAGAAAAGCTTTCCAGTTAAGAGACTTGCATGAGCTTAGTCAAAGTATGAAAATCTGCTAATGAATAAAATACAATCTAGAATGTTCCAGTTAAAAACTGATTCTTCTGTGCCTGAAGTTACCATGCTGGCTAATACAGGTGGCAGCATCATACTATTCTGTAACAATCCCTATCTATAGGGAATCTATAACATTCATAATTTCTTTATCAGTTTTCTTCTATACATGAATAATTCCATTTTTAAAGCTCTTGGAATATGAAAATATGGCATAATTTAAATGGCTTTATCTAGTAAATTTTTCTGCTGCAAGATGTTACGCAGATGTGTGTTGAAATTTTTACTCTCTCTGGATAGAAATCCTTTAGTGGCAGAAAGGAGTTATTGTTGATATTAATGCTCATCATTCATCTCAGTGCTTACAGCGAAGTATTGATGTTTGTAAGAAATTGTTCTATACACAGAAGTGCTTTGAAGTAACAAAGTGTAGCTGCTCATCAATTGTAGGCCCATCCAGGGGAATTCCTGCAAAGAGTAACAGAAATAACATGATCAAAAGAAAGTGAAATGGCAATCCTAACTGAGCCATTCTGCTTTACAAAGAAGCATTCATTTCATTTTCTTCTTGGAAGTACAGCTCCTGTTTAATTATTTGCCTTCTGTGTAAGGATAGCATGCACAATCTCCATAAATCCATAAATCATCACTAGCATTTGCCACTCTGCAAGACTTGTTGCCAGCTTAGTGATACCTGTTCCCATTGTTGGGTTATGCCTTTGTGCATGTGTTACTGCATTAAGGTCAATCCTTGTTACCAAGGCAAAGTCAACAACGTAACATGTAAGACTGAAGTTTATTTCTAATCGGTGTTTTGTTTTTCAGAGCAGCAATAAGTGTAGTAACTTTGAAATACTGGACAAGTGTATTATTTGCTCTTCTTCTATAGTTCAGACTTGTCAAGGGCGGGGAAGGAATGAACTCCAGCAGCTCTCTCTCATACCCACTTTAACAGTTACAGCGTGGATTTTGCCCTAGGCATAATCACCTGCCTAGTCAAGTTTTGTTTTGTCACACTAGGAAAAAAAATGTCTTGGGGAAGAAAAGTTCTTTTAACTTGAAATAGTGATTTGCATCTGTAAAGCTTGCTTGCTTGTTCTGGTTTATCCCAAACCCTTTCCCTGTTCCAAACATATAAAATGATGGCAAAGGGTAGGCCTTTAGATGTAGACAGTTCAGAAATTCACATATGAGGTTTCGGGTTCAGTTGTTACGCTTCTATCATCTTTGCTTTTAATTTGGCTTGCCCAACACACTTTAGAGACATCTTACAGAAAATTATACCTGCCTAATGCTTTCAATAATTCCTATTTGGATGTCTAAAAAGAAGAAAACGAAACAATAATATCAAAGATAGGATATCTCCAAAGATACTGTACATTACAGTACATAAAGCAAGGGCTGCAAAGGTGATTCGATTGAGTAGGTGACAGGATGGATCTATCAGGGCTGGATTCTCTTTTCTGACACCATTTCTATTGATAAGTAGTGTCTATCACACTTGAAACTTTTGTCACCTACCTGGCCTATTTCTGTGTGTTTAAAACTGTAGCATCTCTGTCATTCTTCTAGTCTTCTTTTTTTTTCTTTTGAGTAACTGGCAATTGTGTTTTTACTGTGGTACACTCTGAGGTAATGAAAGGAAACAAAATGATGGGACTTCAAGTATGAACCAATGAACAGGTGGAAGAAGAGACAGAGGCTCCAAGGCCACTTCATCACTTCTGGCAGTGCTGTCACCTGTTCTGTTTTGGACTTTCTGCCTCTCAAAGACCAGCTCAAGGACCTCCAGTTCTTCCTAATGTTGCTTTCTAGTCTCACCTCTGCCCTTCTTACGCATGAAGTTATTCCATATTTCCAAAAGATTGGGAGGTTTACAAGCACTTCCTAGGTCTTCTGTCTGAAATAACATTTTTCTCTTACCCAAGATACAGCCCATTGTGGCTTCAGAACTCTGTTACAGGCTTTGCAGAGGTTTTACTGGTAGCATAGTGCAGGGAGAACACTGATGGGAAATTTTTTAGTGGACTTCAGTCTGGTGCTGTTATTGTTGCTAGATTTGGAGTCTGTCAATAAATGACTCTCATATTTGGCGTGATCACGTGTTTATAGCCTGCACTTTGTAATCTCAGTCCTTTCTGTAGAGTGAGAATTTGTTGAGTGGGGCTTTGAGGGGTTTGTGTCTTTGTCTCATTGAAATATTTCTTCCACTTTGCCTTTTTTTCTGTCCTTTTTATGTATTGGAGTTCATCGTGTACCATCTATCATGTAGGTCCTTAACTTATTGTCTGTGTGGACCTGCCTACATTTTGAGTGTGTGCATGTTTTCTTGCCATCAAAGTTGTGCCAGGAATTAACTTTGTTTTCAGTTTCATTCCTACCACATCCTGCTTGAATGAAGCCTCCAAATGAAACTACGAACTTTTCCTATGTTCACCTAAGGCCCAAGGTGTCCTTTACTAATCCTGACAAAATTATATCTGATTATCTATTTGCTCGGTGTTGTACTTCTCATGCTGTCAGTTATACATGCTTGTCCTGTATTCATTTTCCTGGTGCAGGTTATTGCAATGTGTTCTGATGCAGTGCATCTGTAACTCTGGCCAAGCCCAAATCCATCCGTTCGTCCATCTCATAGGGTGTGATCCCTTTGATACTTCTGTAGGCCTAAGGACAAGTCAAACTCATGACTGCAATTCTGGCTGCTACCTGTCATTGTCGAGATATCTGGAAATCTTGATGCTGATATCACTTCCCAAGTCCAGTGAGGAGTAGCTTGTTCAAGGCTAAGCAAATGTACAAAGAGCACTAGAATACTGGCAAGAGTTCGACGTGTGTTTTTTTTTAAACATATTTCACCTATTAATTGATTTTCAACTTGTTAAGCTTGTTATTTGGGATAGACTCCTCATATCATAGAGTACTTGCATTTGAAACTGAGGATTTCACTGGATAGCCAGTGTTTTGCTCACAATTTGTTTCCAAATCCATTTTGTTCATATTCATGTGTGGAGCATCGCTGCATTAAAGATTTTACAAAATAAGACTTACTGAGGTACTGCAGAAATATCGAGGAAGAGGTACAAAATACATCTGTGTTTAAGCCTTTTTGTGCCATTGATGACTGATTGAATACTTGTAGTTACTCCAACATCAAGCCTAGAAGAACGTTAAAGAGGAAAAGCTGTAGAGGTCATTTAAGTGTCATTCAGGAAGATATTCCTATCATTTGATTCAAATTTCCTTTTTGGGGAATATGTTGTGCTTATTGGTGTGCCTAGAGATGCTGCTAGATTTAGGCATGTTCTGGGGCTCCCTTTTGAGTTCTCTGCCTCTTTCCATTTCAGTGCTTGAAAGCTCATACTGCAAAGTATCTGTTATAATCCTATTGCTGCTTTCCCCTCTCCCTTTTGTCAGAAACTTATGTCCCCTGATTAAGATCTTTCAACTTTTTACTGTAACAGTTCTTTTAAAGCTTTAAAATGCATCTTTCAAAACCTGACAGGCTTTTCAGTAGATTTTGGTAAGGTCATCTCAGCATTGTTTCCCTCAGTGTCTCTCATGTCAGGGAAATGAAATAAAATAGTCTGTCTTTCTCATGACTTAAGAGTCAATCAGTAGGACTGTCCTGGAAAATAAGGAGTAACCTTGTATAATCCCTAAAAAGAGATCCTGAGTCTTTTTTTGTTGTTTCATTTCTAAGATGAGGTGGTCTCCGTTGCTTTTTCTTTTGCTTTTCCCTCGTTCCTCTCTTTTCCAATTTGTGTGTTGTGTGATTTGAATGATAACTTAAATTCTAACTTCGGTGCAGTCCTCAACAGAATTGTGCATCTGCCTTTTTTCTTTGGGAGTGGAGGATAGGAGAGAGTTGCATGGTTAGAGCCATAAAGCATAACCAAATTGTTTTCATTTCAGTGAATTGAAAGAGGTACATAGAGGTGCCCATAGATGGAGCTAAATGTCAAGCAATGTCATTGCATGCTGCTGAATAAAAGTCAACAACTCAACCTTCAGCTGAGGCTTTCATGGCAATAGCAGCTGTGGAAAAGAAATCATTTCACTATGAGATTACAAAATCACAGTATTCATTGTCTCTGATCCCTTTGCATACACCTGATTCGAAACATATCTGGGGTGTGTAAGATATATTGTAGCAAAATACTTTTTAAAGGTAATCACAAGCCATTTTAGCAGCAAGTTGCAATGTGTGACACAATGTCTTGTACTTAATTTGGTTGATATCACTCATGAGAAGGTTCACATGTGCAAAGTATTTGAATCAGCCTGCTAAGTAATCTTCGTTTTCAGAGCAGGGTAACTACTGGAAGATAGCTAGCAGTTAGCTTCACTTCTCTGCTTCTTAGAAGGCCACAAGGAGGTGGTACAGGTTTTGAAGAGTTTTCTTTCCATCTGTGTGTTGCAACCTCTAAAAGGCATGTTGAACATCTATCCAAATTTAATGGCAAGGTCATTTCCAAAACTTCATGCATCTCTGTGTGGGTATCCCTGCATGCCAGTAAGCATGCATACTGTAACATGGGGTTAATGCAAATGGTGATGCACCTTCTCTGTGTGCTGTTTATGCTGGGGTGAGGTGATTCGATAGACATCTTTCACTACTGGAAAGAAGTCATCACTGCACTGCTCTTATAGCAGGAAAAGCAAATTATAAAAGGCTCGAATGCATCGCAGGCTTGCAGTGATGCGAGATGCTTGCCATTGTGCAGATGTCTTTATGTCTTACCTTTTCACACTGTTAAAAGCTGTCCAGTGGAAAAAGACCTGGAGGTGCCCAAGTGGCCGAGAAGTCCAATGGCATCCTTCCTTGTATCAGAAATATTGTAACCAGGAGGACAAAAGAAGTTTTTCAGTTTTGGACTGTTCTCTACAAGAAGGACAATTAGGTGCTGGAGAGGATCCAGAGGTGGGCTACCAAGCTAGTAAAGGATTTAGAGCACATCTCATATGAGGAGCAGCTGAGGGATCTGAAACTGTTTAGCCTGGAGAAAAGAAGGTTCAGGGGAGGCCTTATCACTCTCTACACCTATCTGAAAGGAAATTGTATCAAGGCGGGAGTAGGTCTGTTTTCCCTAGTTGACAAGCAATAGAACAAGAGGAAACAGCCTCAAGTTGTGCCAGGGGAGGGTCAGGCTGGATATGAAGAGGAATTTCTGTATTGAAAGGGCTGTCAGTCATTGGAATGGCTGCCTGGGTAGGTGGACAAGGGGAAATGGCCACAAGTTGCACCAAGGCAGGTTTAGATTGAAGATTAGGGAGAAATTTTCCCTGAGAGGTTGTTGGACACTGGCACAGGCTGCACAGGGAGGTGTTGGAGTCACCATCCCTGGAGATATTTGAGAGACAGGTAGATGAGGTGCTAAGGGACGTGGGTTAGTGACGAGCTTGGCAGTGTGAGATTAGTGGTTGAACTCTATGATTCTTAAAGGTCTCTTCCAACCAAACTATTCTAAGTATTAATGTAGCTGTCATATTTAAACACAGCAACTCAGAAAAACTTTAACCAGCAGTGAAGCTACCTGTTAGGAGCAGGGTAGGATTTTATGCCAGAGGGTAGAAACTAGTTGGGATCTAATTCTGTTTGTGTCACATTCTCATTCGCTCTACCAGCTGCCCTGGCCTAGCTTTGTGCCATGTAAAAGAGTAAAAACTGCTCACGTTGCAGAGCTGTTAGACTTGTGTAAAGAATTCTGAATTCCATGACTGGAGCTGAACCATTTTGGAATGAGCCTTTTTTTTTCTTTTATGACAACTAAAGTAATGATCGATTTATTGATGTTATTTGAACTGGGGAAATATAGAACTTGGAATAAAAAGCAGCTGTGTAGCCCTTTGTACCTCTTAGTTTCCTCTCTTAAGATTTTGCCCATTCTGTGAAATGGAGTTTAATCACACCATCCTGAGGTGGCTTGAAGCAGCAAGGTGCTGAGTTGCTTATGTTATGCTCAGCAATACCTGAAGCACTTCTGTGTGATAGGCCAGGGGGACTCACCCCTGTTTCAGCTGATCACCTGCTCATCAAGGACAAACAGAACAGCTGTCAGCTGACACTTTGCCACAGCAAATCCATGGAGATTTTGTGTACATTTACTTCTCTAGAAAGTGACAAAGGTTTTCAGTGTTAGTATCTTCTCAGCATCCCTCTGGTATCTTATGTCCCATTCAAATGCTTCTAAAAAATGCTGCTTCTGGTCCTTTGAGAATTGCAGAAGCAGCCAGCCAGTGAACTAACTCTAAAGGCTGCAAGGAAATTTCTGTTCAGCCAAGTGATTATTTCTCAAATATATCTTTTAGATGCTTTGTGTGTACTCTGAACCTCGTTCAAAGGACAAAGAGTATGCAAAGAGAATATACATGCTAATACTGCTCTTGTAAGCAGGAATTACAGTATCTTCCTTGTTCTGATACTGAAGGTCAAAACTATTGCATGTCATAACATTCAGTGATCTGGCTGAAAGCGAATGAGTTTGTCTGATGAAGGACATCTGGAAGGAGTTTTACTTCTCGAATGGAAAAAAAAAAAAAAAAGCTGCAGGGTAAAGGTCTTGCTTTTAATTGTTTTTCCAATCTGTGTAAGGTGGTTCTGTTGAAAACAAGGTAGCTGCCCCAGCTGTCTTAAGATGCACTTCTTAGTCCTGGTTTATAATAAACTGAACATGAGCCAGCAACGTGCCCTCGTGGCCAAGAAGGCCAATGGCATCCTGGGATGCATCAAGAAAAGTGTGGGCAGAAGATTGAGGGAAGTTCTGCTTCCCCTCTCCTCTGCCCTGGTGAGGCCTGATCTGGAGTCCAGTTCTGGGCTCCCCAGCTCAAGAGGGACAGAGAACTTCTGAAGAGAGTCCAGCGCAGGGCCACCAAGATGATCTGAGACTGGAGCATCTTCCTTATGAGGAAAGGCTGCGGGAACTGGGGCTGTTTAGTCTAGAGAAGACTGAGGGGGGGGTCTCATGAATATTTACAAATATCTAAATAATGGGTATCAGGAGTTTGGGACATCCCTTTTGTCGATGGTACCTAGCAACATGACAAGGGGTAATGGGATGAAGCTGGAACACAAAATGTTTCATTTAAACATAAGAAAAATCTATTTCACTGTTCAGGTGAGGGAGCCCTGGCACAGGCTGCCCAGAGAGAGCACGGAGTCTCCTTCCTTGGGGGTCTTCAAAACCCACCTGGATGCTTTCCTGTGTGACCTGACCTAGGTGGACCTGCTTCTACAGGAGGTTTGGACTAGGTGATCTCTAAAGATGCCTTCCAACCCCTACCATTCTATGACTCTGTGACTCCAAGATTCTTAGATATACTGGAGTTATTTTAAGCACCAAAAGAGTAAGGCTTATATTTCCTCAGCCATGTGCGGGATTTCATTTGAAGAGACAAAAAAACTTTCAAGAGGACTTGTTGCATTGTGAAGTCCATTGCTCCAGGTGTTTTTGTTTTGATTGTTTGTTTGTTTTCATAAAATTTCCCATGTTGAGATTTTAAGGAAGCAAAGAGCAGTTGGGTTGAGACAGAGGGAAGAGAGGAGGGAGCATGCTGTGATGGAAAAGGTGGTAATAGGCAGAGAAGGACATTCTGGGAGCAGGTTGAACTGATTTGGAATTGGGAAACCGGGAGGAAGCATGAAAACAGAGCATCTGTCACTGGTGTCTTTTGCTGTTTTCCTGCTGTACTTGAAGTGCTTGTATGTTCTGGGACCACCTAAAGAACTGCAAGGTGGATTTGTGGGGAGAGGGATGAGCACAGCGGGCACATTGTTTCTGTGTCTTTGGTTCTGTGGCTTCTGGATGAGAAGATGGCCTCACCAGACCAAACCTGGGACTCTGCCACCATTATTTCCTCTGCCTGGGCTAATCAGCAAGTTGGCCAAGTGTCTAGCATCTCAGGTCATTCACTGGTATCTCTCTTCTGCCTGTATCCTAACTGGGATGGCCAGCAGCAACTGCAGTTGTTCTTGGTCATGAGAGGGTCACTTTTCAGCTTGGAGTGGATACCTGCCTGGCTCCCAGGCTTTTGCCAGGCCTGCATGAATTCATTAGGAAAAGGAGAGGCTAAAGAGATTCTTGGGGCAGAGATGACAAGTCTGTGTATAGGAAAGAACCACAAGAGGGAGAGTGACATAGACATTGGAGCAAGCTTGGCTCAGATTTCCTCTCCCACCACTCCTCAATGCCCTCAGAGTGGATGCAGCATCCTTCAGATTCTTCCTACCCACTGGCAGAACTACTGCTGTAGGGATCATCACACTGATCCTTTTTGTAATAACAGCTCTGATCTGGACCTGTGCCCTAGCATTTCATCTCTTTTTCCCCAAACTTACAGTGTTCCTCAACAGGCTGCTCTCTTGCAGCACTGAGTACCTCTCAACTCCCTACCCTCCTAATTTTTGAGGTTCATAGAGAGTAAGCCTTTACTTTCTTATGCTCCAATTGCACATCTGTATTTCACCAACTTTCCTTCACAACTTGAACAGGTGGACAGGTCTAATTACCTCACCAGTCACGGTGCTGCTGATCAGGACCTCTGTGTTTCAAGGTTCAGCCAAGCACAACTATAGCATTATTTTTAAAAGTACAAGCAAATGTAATTTCTTGAACTATTTTTAAAGCTAAGGTCTTAGGTGTGTTTGTTTTGTTTTTCTGGGAGGTTTTATTTTTTAAGCTTTAAAGAGTAGACACAAATCATCCTTTTGAGTAAAGGCAAGCTGAATAATCCTCAAGCTCTTGAAAACAATGCAGTTTATACTGTGGGAAATGTTTACAAAGGGTCATGGGGCTGTTGAACTTACCAATAAGGTCTTGAATTCATTCGAAGGAGTCACGGCTAAGTATTCAGTTTGAAGTCTCTGACGTACTAAACTACTTGTATTATTTTTAAAGAATACATTTTTAAAATACCGAATAAAAGCCTCAAGCAATTTGATGAGTAACCATAAGTTTTAGGTACCTAAAGGTACCTTTAGGTACCATAAGTCTAGGTACCTTCAGCTCTGGATACTCTCTCCTTGGAAGGCAACATTATAGAATGGAAACTTTGACACAATCTTAATTGAAGGCTAGTGCTGCTGTAATACAGCTCTCGTACGTAGGTCAAAAAGCTTCCTGGGCATGGTACGATCTTCGAGCACGTACTTGCTGAGGAGTGGTTCTGATGGCTCAATGCTGACTAAGGGCAGTGGTTTAGAAGTCAAAATTTTTACATGAGATTAAAAAGATGGTACAATACATTATGCTGTTTCTCTAAATTGTATTGCGTGAGAGAGCCATGCTTTGTGAGCCTTTGGAGCCACCCGGAGATGAAAGTATCACCATTCTGGCGAAGCATTGTACTGGTTAGTAGTAAATACCCGATCATTCTCTCCATAGAGAATGAATTAACTCATCTGCATAACTTCCTTCTATTCCCAGAGGTTTCCAAAATGCCTTTGGGTAGTAGTACTGCTCAGCACTTGATCTCTCTGCGCTTACCTCCTTTGATATATCTGACATGTTGCCAAAGCCATTTGGGGATTCATTTTATGAATAGTCCAGTTTTCATGTCAGAGCATGTCAATACAGAAGCAAGATGCTGCTGTGTTGTTTCAGGTGTATGTTGCTCAGGATTGCTGAGGGCTGTGGCAGATGTGTGGGCTGTGAGGAGGAGGGAAGAACTGCTCAGGTTAAAAGCTATGATTAATTGTCATTCACCAAAGTTCACGATGATGTGTGAGCTTTGAAAATGCCAGGCTCCAGAAGGCCTGTGTCTCAAGCAATTTGAGCTACAGTGTGAGCAGAGTATGAGGCATGTAAGAGAGGACACAGAGGAGGCCAGAAAGTCATTAAGTGCAAGTGGGGTGTCCATAGAAACAGCCCCAGTCTATGGCTTGGCTCTGAGCTCCCCAGCATGGAGGAAGCTCTTTAAGCTATTTAAGAGAACACTTTAAGAATTAAGTACTACTGGAAATAAATTTCTTAGACTCTAGGGCCGATGAGAATTGATCTGAATTCTGAGAAGCCACTTGAGCAGACTGGACTGTGTGAGGCAGCAGTGAGTGGTCAGAAGGACGGTGTGGGCTGCAGCTTCCAGCCCTGTTCATTTCCTTGACAGTGGATGCCTTCGTTTGGGCAGCCGAGTCACACAGAGTTGCCTGTGTGTCTCAGTAGATGTTGGCAGACAAGGAAACCCACCAGAGAGCTGCACTTGCTCTGTTAGCCATGGGGTCACTCACTGTGGCCTGAGGATATGTGAGTGGAGCTGTCACCTATTGCCTAGGGTAAGTGGGAAGTGAGAGGGTGGCCATTTTGCTCCTGTTAACCAACTTGAACAGCAGCACAGTTCCCAGGCTGTGTGAAAACAAGTGCTTCCTTGGCTGACAGTGCAAAATCACCCAGCCTGGATCCAGAAATGGCAGACTTGTGCCGATGACACTGAAGCTTGGCTAGTTGCGAGGCTGCTTGCTGCCTGCAGATGCTGGCTATTTTGCATCCAAATGTCTCAATTTCCCTGTGCTCCACTTGATTACATACTGCCAGATGGCATGGCAAATTCTGCAGTAAATCCACAAAACTCCACAAAGAGAGAGCCTCAGACAGAAACCACGTGGAAAGCTAGCTTATACTGCAGTTCACCTTGCCATCTGACCAAGTACATGGGACCTTTCATGAGAAGATGATCAATAGCTGATGCAGGAGAGATGCCTGCTAATGGTTCTGAGGGCAAACGAATAAAGAGACCAGAAAGAAAACGAGGGAGGGAATGTACACAAGTGTCTTGCCTTCCTGGAACACTTCTAATGTTTTCTGGGTTTTTTTTTATTTGGAGTACCAAAAAAAAATGCAACTATAGAGTGAGTAATCCGTCAGAAAACAAGTTTCTTTAACCCTGCATTTGGTAGAACAATTGGTTTAAAAATAGCTATTACAGGTAGAAATGGTATTTTGCAGTGATGAAGCTTTTAAGTTGCTTTTAAAGTGTTTGGTGGAAAACATAGGGTGACTTTCTGATATTTATACACAACCTGTTCACGGAGGCCCAAATTATTTTCAAGCTCTATGTCCCAGAAGATCCAAAGTAACAGTAATATTTCCAGGGTATTAGCAGAGGCCTGTAAAAACATGAGAAAACTGACTGCATCAAACACTTGAGGTCATCTACTGTTAAATCATGTTGGTGCTAGTTGTCTTGGTAACACAATGAGCCAGTTCCAGCTTAGGATAGTCTTTCCATTTTGGGGAAGTCAAAACCTGTGAGCCTGTGAGTGTCCAGCCTCTTGTGATCATTTCCTTTATCAGCAAACCAGACACCCATGTTGTGCATCTTAAAAAAGCTCTACATGGTGTAGCAGATGGATTCTCAAACATAAACAGATGCTCTCAAATTTTCTTTTTCCATTATCTCCAAAGTAAGCACATAACTTTCCCCTTGGGGAGGTGAGAGGGACAATCTCTGCGCAGGCCCCTGGCATGTTCAGATTCCCCAGCTAGCACTTTTAACCCAGCAGGCATTAAGCTCATGCAACTAGATGTCATGGTCACAGCTGTCAACAAAAGTTTTTCTGGTAGTGGAAGCTGAACCTGACTGCTTGAAAGCCTTTTTATTGTAACTTGCAGATTTAGGCCTGAGAAGGGCTTACTCCTTGCCCTTCCCACCAGGTGCAATTCAATTCTGTGACTATTTAAATGGTATTAAAAAGATACTTGGATAATTTGATCAAAGTAGTTTTCCAGCCAGGAAAAATCTATTTTCTTTGTTTCTTAGCACTCCAAAGGGTCAGTGCCACAGGACTCTTAGCCCCTCCTTCTTATCTTTATTTTCGATGTCCAGACTGCTACCTGAAAGAGTATCCTGAGGGCATCTTAATGGGTATTAACCTGTCTCTTCATTTCTTTATTTTTTTCTTCTCTTGGTAATTAGTTAGTACAGAAAATGGAGCAGAAGCGGTCCATGTGCAACCACAGAAATAGTGGTAGATGAGTGCTTGGGGTCTTTGTGTTCCGAACCAACATATTTCCACGGTTTTAACCTTGGTTAAACAGCATATTCTCAAACCAAAATGACAGGGGATTTTTGCTTCCAAGGCAAAAAAGAAGGCTTTTGTGTTTGGTTTGCTCTTTTGTGTTTGGTTTGGATGGAGATGATACAGGAAGCACTCTTTCCCCTTTTTAGTTGAAAAGAAACCCAATTATTTGCACTGACCTTGCTCTGAATGCAGCTTGCTTTGTTGGCTGATTGCTGCTTGGGCAAGCAGGTAAATTCTGGCCCAACCTGAAAGAAAAATAATGTCTTTGTTTTGACACATTGCTGCTAGTGTGTCTGGCCCAACAGACTCACATCTTAGTGTATCAGCCTGCGAGCTGCATCGTGCCCAAAGGCTGGCTACTGAGTTTGTGGCAAGGTGCTTGCTGAAGGATGCATGACTTGGAGCAGCTGGCATGGGCACCCAGATCAGGGTTCTAGAAAAAAAACCCATTTTGTTAAAAACATTTATTTATCTATTTATTTTGCAGGCTGCTGGATTGGTTTATGCCAATGTGGCATAGAGTTTGGAGGTACTGAAGTGCCTAATGTCCTGCCTGGGGTTTCTCTTGTACAAGGAGCAAAAGGATCATCTCTGCCCAGAAAATTTGTTCATGCCATGGTTCACAGAATCTCAAAGGCTCAAAAGATCATCTAGTCCAACCCCCTTGCCAGAGCAGGTCCACCTAGACTAGGTCACACAGGAACTCATCCAGGTGGGTTTTGAATGTCCCCAGAGAAGGAGACTCCACAACCCATGTGGGCAGCCTGTTCTAGTGCTCTGTCACCCTCACAGTGAAGAAATTCTTCCTTGTATTTCTTTGGAACCTCTTATGTCCCACTTATACCCATTGCCTCTTGTCCTATCATTGGACATCACTGGTTGACAGTTGCTTTTACCTTGCTATGACCTTCATTTCAGTGAGAGTCATGCCTACTGTCAGCAAGGTAGCTCTCACTGGTCATGCAGAATGCAGCAACTCATAAATGAAATCCACATAAACACTTACTCCTTAAGTGTGTTTTTATAAGCTGTAAAATCTGATGATGGCCCTGTAGCTGAAAGGAAACCTTTAAACAAGAAGACTAAGTCACGTGAGGGCACTCAGAGAGAATTGCAGCTCTTGGGACAGCATTGCCTCAATGCTGGGACCAACGTAGACTGGCTCGACCCAGCCTGGAGTGGAAGATGTTACAGAATCAGGTTCTTGCCACCACCAGCCATCTCAGATGTGGAGCGTTTATTGCAAAGAGAGTGTCTGCAACTTCATCAGTGTGTGTATTTGGTCTTGGCATTAATATCATTAACTTAAGACCTATAAATTCCTTCCAGAAATCCTGTGATTCCATTTAAAAAATAAAGCGTGCAAAAAATGACCTTATAAGCAAGGTAAAATATGAATTCTGTACTACAGCACTGTCTAAATAATGACTTGTGTTGCCATCTGCCTGGGCACGTACTTTCTTCTGTTTGTTCAGTTCAGAGTGGGGTTTTTTTTGGAGCTGGTTTTCTGGGAGATGTTTATTCCTACATGTGAAAAACTTGCAAGGTGGTTTGGCATTGGTCTTGCTTTAAAAAACTAAACCAACAGGAAGCCCAACTTTATAAAAGTAAGATGGGAAAGTAACACAAACTGCCTTTGACCAAAATATATGAAAAGTCCTAGTCACCAGTTTTTCCTTGTGAGAGTGGATCTCCTCTCGTTAGTGAGGATGCCACTGTGAGTTACTGTCGTGCTGTCTGGTGCTGCCCGGGACCAGTGACAGTAGAAGTGGTAACACAGCCCTCGTTCATCAGGGGCATAATTTGTGGAGGGTACTCATATACATGAGCAATGCCCCATGGGGTGTCAGGTGATGGGGTGCAAAGGATGGGGAGCATCACTGGTTTTGTTGTCTGGCTTTTGAGGAAGGAGCTGTGGGGTTGCATTCACAGGGTATTCTGCTGAAAGAGACCCCAGTCCTGCTTGAGGGTTTGCATGTTGCTGCTTTAATTTAAAAGGAAAGGGTTTATATCTTAGTTGTTTTTCCATCTGCCAGATAGATACTTGCTCTGACGTTATTATCAGAGGAACTAGGTCAATTTGGGTTTTGTGTCTTGTTACTTTCAATTGGTTTTGGTGTACTGATTTATTGACTTGTGCGGTTCAGCATCCATCGTTCAGGTCATGAACACCTATTGATATAATTGTGTATGACTGTTGTGGTTTAACCCCTGACAGCAACTAAGCACCATTCAGCTGCTCACTCCCCTCCTCCCAGGGAGATGGGGAAGAGAATAAGGAAAAGAAAAAGTAAAACTTGTGGGTTGAGATAAGAACAGTTTAATATCCAAAATTAATTTAATATCCAAACAAGTAACAATAACAATTAATTGTAATCAAAAGGAATATAACAAAAAGAGAGAGAGAAATAAAACCCAAGGGACAGCCTCCTACCACAAAACCCCAAGTGCTGGCCAATGCCCCAGCAGTAATCTGCCCCTCCCAGCCATCTCCTCCCAGTTTATGGTGTAGAATATTCCTTTGGTTAATCCAGGTCAGCTGTCTTGGCCATGCTTCCTCTCAGCTTTTTGTGCACCTGCTTACTGGCAGAGCATGGAAAACTGAAGAATCCTTANTTGAGATAAGAACAGTTTAATATCCAAAATTAATTTAATATCCAAACAAGTAACAATAACAATTAATTGTAATCAAAAGGAATATAACAAAAAGAGAGAGAGAAATAAAACCCAAGGGACAGCCTCCTACCACAAAACCCCAAGTGCTGGCCAATGCCCCAGCAGTAATCTGCCCCTCCCAGCCATCTCCTCCCAGTTTATGGTGTAGAATATTCCTTTGGTTAATCCAGGTCAGCTGTCTTGGCCATGCTTCCTCTCAGCTTTTTGTGCACCTGCTTACTGGCAGAGCATGGAAAACTGAAGAATCCTTAACTCAAGATAAGTGCAAATTAGCAACAATCAAAACATCAGTGCATTACCAACATTATTCTCAGGCTGAATCCCAACCATAGCACTGCACCAGCTATTAAGAAGAAAGTTAACTCTATCCTAGCCAAAACCAGGGCAATTCATTTTTGGATGAGATTCAAAACAAAACAAACCATGGGAATGTTTTTTGTCTTCTGTTGAAACTTAAGTGGTTGATTTCAAACTTCAGATGTAGTGACAAGATGAAATCAAATGTGATAGGGTAAGCAAAAATATTGTTTTCCTGCTACTGTTTTGTCCAAAAAAAGTTTTACTTCAAGGTACACTTTTTTCTTTGATTTTTAAAAGAGATTGTCTTATCTCCAACAATTAAGTCACAGCTGTCAATGTGTTTAATTAATTTGCCATCAGATGTGTTATTACATTTTGTGAAGGATGAAAAACAGTGAAGGTATTAAAGATCAGCTTTGCTAGGGCAGAGCTGAATGGAGCAGAGTTACAAACAGCAACATCTATGAGAAAGATTCAAGTATTCATCCATCTCCCAGTCGTTGTCATGGCAAGTTCCTTGCTATTCCTGATGCTGCAGCATGTGTGTGTGGTTAAGGGCAGAAAGGTGACGTGGTCACAGACAGCAATATCTCAGTTCTTGGCATGGCTGAGTGCAACCTGCTGTTTCTGATGCTGGTCTGAGAGGGGAAAAGGCCATTACAGGGCCACCTGACTCTGGTCGCACAATGGGGACTGCGCTAATGAGAGATGCCTGCAGACAGAAGTGGGAGCAGGATGAGAGCAGGCACCCTGTGTTGCATGGCCTCACGGGCAGCCTGGCCTGACCCACGCATCAGGGGGTGTGTGATGCTTCCCATCACAGAGAGGGATCTCAAATCACTTTATTATTCCCATTAATATACCATAAAGGAAAACCTTACTGAGAAGTCAAGCACTTGTCGGGGTGGTGTAGGACAGGGACAGACAGCTGGGGACTCAGCCTGCAATACTTGAACTAAATGCCTTTGGTTCAGATAGAATAGCTTAGGCTGAAGTGCTGAAACATTTGAGTAGTTTCCAGTGGTACTTACTGTCTAGAGCTCTCCTGTGATGCTCACGGGAGATAAATCTGGCATCTGAAACTCCTGAACTCCTGAAGAATCTGACTTTAAAAAAAATGTTTGGATTAAAAGTTGATGCCAAGTGGGGTTTTTTGATGAGTGTACCTGGTCATAACACCAGAAAAAAATAACATCCTCTTGGTGAGATCTGTTGGAAACTATTTGGATGGTAAATTTGTTGCATTAATACAGCTTGAGTAATGGATGGTGTTTGGAAATGAAACTTTCCAAACAAAAGGAATAATGTACTATATCTGTCACAGGAGTTGAACAACAGGGATTCACATTTTCCATTTCCTCGTGTGGAACAAACAAAGTAGGCTTAAAATTGCTAAATCTTTTAGTCATTGCTTTATGAATGGCACAGAGGAGTAATGCCACTGCTTGGGGAAAATTTTTCTTACAACTATATACAATTTTCTACATAAAACAGACCTACTGCTAGGCACATAGATCTCACTTCAGCAAGATGAAGCATTTGGCATCTTGCACTCAGGCGTCTACATTTGCGCATGACAGAGGATTTGGGCTCAGATGACCTGCAAATGGCATTGTGGGCTGAGCCCGGGGCAACACACTTTTGCTGGGAATGTATCAGAGCTCAAATAAAGGGATGTAAACTGATGCTTCAGCCATGATGAGGTTTTAAAAACTCAGAACATCTGTAGCAATTTTGGGTTTCAATGAAAGAACTACTATCCCATAGCAAGTTTGAGTCTTTCAAAGCATTTTTATGTGGATCTGAAACTTTCTTTTTAGCTATAAGCTTTTATTGGCAACGTGTTTTCTGAGGACATTTGATTTTCAATAATGCTAGGGCACAGCTTCAGCCAGGAAATTTTCAAGGCAGGGAAATAGTTTGTTAAAACAGCTCAGTAATGAAGACCAACCCCACTACAAACATTTTAAGGTCACCCCAGCCTTTGCTTGTGGTGATGTTATCACTAGATTGCAATTGAATATGGCTTATCACAGGCAACAAGAGAAACACAGGCAGCAGAGGTTGCTTTTTCGGCACCAATCGAGAACAAGCACAGGCTTCAGTCTTGCTTGTTGACCGAGAAAGAACGGAAATTATGAGTTTAGCAATAGTCCCTTATTTAAAGCAAGAGGAATGCGTGGCAGCCTGATTTAAGGAGGGACAGTTTCGCTCCCTGACTAGCCTATTGTTTTGAGTGGGAGGGAATTAAAAAAAACTGGGAAGGCTCATGTGCCTAGGAGGAAAAGAAATGCTTAAAGTAATGAAAATATGCAGTGTGTGGAGAAAACGTCCAGGTGTGCATACTTAAGGTACACATGGATGAATATACGTATAAGAAAGCCCAAACAATGAGGACTGTGGAGCAAGGGCCCTGAGGGAGCGGCAGCCTTGGCAAGCACGGCTAACGATCACGGTGAGAAGAGCGTCGCCTGCTGATCCACAGTACCCAACAGGTCCCCTTCTTCACAGGCAGTAGCACAAGAAGATTCTTGCTTTCTTGCCAGTCTAGTTGCTGCTGGCGTGGAATAAAGACATTTGGTGATCCTCAGAAAGCTATCGGAACGTGTGGGAGTGCCTCTCACCATTGCAACTGGCAGCCGACCTTCTGAACTTTAGAATGCTGCTTCCTTCTCTTGAGATTTCTGCTGAGCTTGTACAACTGATAAATCTCCGTTGCCCTTTATTTCTTTCATGGCTGCACAAAAAAAATAGGGCAATAGGCTGAAGGGCCTGGGTATTCAGGTTGGCCGTACAGACATTGTGAATCATCAAGGTATTTATTTCTAGAGATATTCACAAGATGCATAGATGAACTGCTGAGGGGTACAGTTTAGTTTAGTGATGGGCCTGGCAGTATTAGGTTAGTGGTTGGAATGGATGATCTTAAAGGTCTTTTCCATCCATAGTGATTCTGTGATTTCAGTGGACTGGTATGAAACTCTTGGGCTACACTTCAATATTAATCTTCCCATCACTGCTTTTGACTACTAGCCATGTGAACCATTAGCTGATATATTCTCCAGCTCTACTTTTTTTCAGTAGCCGTGAGCTCGTGGCTGCAGATGACTGCCAATAAAAGTTTGACTGGAGCGCTGACAGCCTATCAATCAGAATTAATCTCTTCCAGTGCATGTTTTAGGTTCACTTTTAGCAATTTCATTAGGTGGAGCCACCGCCTCTGGCACTTCTGGGAGGCTCTTTGTCATTCAGTAAACGCATTGACCGTGGATGATAACTTCAAAATCAATTAATTATTGTCATTATTGCCTCTAATTACATCAAGCTTAAACTCCGCAAGAGGTTTTCTAGGTAGGCGAATGATGAGGCCTTTGCTGTGAGGAAGTTACAGTTATCTCACAACACTGAGTTAGATAAGGAAGGGGATGACTTGCCTTGAAGAATGAAGCAGCCCAGGAGTAGTCTTTGTGTTTGTTACTCTCCTCCTCTCCAATTTGGGTGTTGCAGGCCCTGCTTTGAGGTAAGGATTTAAGTGCTGATTAATTGAATCTGCATAACCTCAGCCCAAGGCAAGTCTAGTTAAACCTCATGCAGGCAGGCTGCTTCTCCCCAGGCCAGCACACCCAGCTCCTAACCCCCATGCATGGCTGGCAGGCACTCATGCTGTTTGCAGGTAGCTTGGGACACTAACTCCAGGTAGGTATTAAACAAGAGACAATGTTATTTGAAAGGCAGAAGAATTAGTAACTGATTTCTGTTAAAAATGGATTTTCTTTTCCACCGATTGAGCAGACTTTTGCTGCTCAAACCTCTGCAGCATGTGTTTCTGCTTCAAAGTGGGGAGCAAACTGGGTAGCAGCAATGTTAGCACAGCAGACGGTGATCAGGTGCAGTGAGGATGAGCATGATGTGTGATGTTGTAAGGGATTAGATCTGAACTCAGGATCAGCTGCAGCAATGGTGCTGCTGTACAAAAAAAAACATGATTATGGTCTTCTCACTTTCAATGCATTTGCGGTCCGGAGGTATTCCGTGGTACTGAAGGAGTGAGCTCAGCATCACAGCAAAGGATTCTCCTTGCACTCAGAGTTACGCTTGTCCAGTGCTACCTCTGTGATTGTTTTTCTACGTGTATTTTTGGTTAGGGAGATGCCACAATAATTTTAATGGCATCATGGTCTGTATCAGAAATAGTGTTATCAGTATGACTAGGGAAGTGATTGTCCACTATACTTGGCTTTGATGAGGCCACACCCCAAATACCATGATCAGCTTTGGCCCCACACTGCAAGAGGGACACTGAGGTGATGGTGCATATCCAGAGATGGGCAACAAAGCTGGAGAAGGATTTGGAGCACAAGCCTGATGAGGAGTGGCTGAGGGAGCTGTGGTTGTTTAGCCTGGAGAAGAGGAGGCTGAGAGGAGATATCTTATCACTGTCTACAACTACCTGAAAGGAGGTTGTAGTGAGGTGGGGGTTGATCTCTTCTCCTTAGCAACAAGTGACAGGACAAAATGAAGTGGGTTCCAGTTGCACCAGGGGATGTTTAGATTGGAGATTAGGGAGACCTTTTTTACTGAGACAGCTGTTAGACACTGACATAGGCTGCCCAGGGAAGTGGTGGAGTCACCATCCCTGGAGATAATTAAAAGCTGTGTAGATGATGTGCTGAAGGACACATGATGGATTTGGCAGTGTGAGGTTAGTGGTTGGGCTTGATCGTCTTAGAGGTCTTTTCCAACCAAAAGGATTCTATGAATGTGTTCTTAATTCACCTAAATCACTTCTGTCTCTAGTTTCATCAAGACATAGGGAATTGTCTAAAAAGATGTAGTGCTCTGCAAGGAGTGTGTACTGCAGCTGTGGCTGCTGGTAGCTGAGAGGCTGTCCCAAAGGCTGCTTAGCTTGACACTAGTTTCTTACCAATGCTCCTTAAACATGTGCCCTGGCCACTCAAAACATTGGGTTAAATGGAATTGACCAGTTATGACTATTTGCATGTGGGAGTTGGTCAAGGTTTCTTGCAAGGAAAGAATTGCAGCTTGTACCTTTGCTTCAAGGCATTTCAGATGCTAAGTGTACTGTCTGATTTTCACGTCCTCTGAGTCAGCTCATGCCCTTTTGCTTTTTCTCCCATGAAATATGTGTGCCAAAGCAAAGAGAACCCTGGCAGAAAATGTTGGCTCCAGGTGGAAAAAAACCATTCTTAGGCTGACTTTTCTGTACTTTCTGTTCCTAAGCCTCAGGATTTCATTTCCTTCTGCTTGGTTGTGATCAGAGAAGAAAGATAACCTATGTGTACTAACCTCATGTACTAACCAAGGAACAATCTTGCCCTTCGGTTTATAAAGCTATAAACAAAAGTTGTTACATAGCCTGAACAGCTGTCTAATATTCAGGGAATATTGTGGGATCACCCCTGATGAAGAAAACATGGGTGATGTAGTTCATGCTTGCCTTTGATACTTGATTTAGTTTACAAATACAGAAAGCCTTTTCTCCTTCACTCCCAGAAGGACTGAGCAGCATTGCTTCCAAATTGCAGGGACAAGGAACTCAGAGCTGAGACATTGAGAGGTACCAACAGGACAGGAGATGCCAGGATGGACAGAGGGTTGGGCTGTGCTTAGCACTCACCTTAGGCAGAGGAGGGCAGGACAGATGCTGGAGAGCAGGCAACACAGACTTCTGTTGTGCAGACCCTTGTTGGGATGATGGCAGCCTGGTTTTGTGCTGGCTGAGCTATCAAAATGGGGTGATGGAGACCTGCTTTGCTGCTTTGTCCTTGCCGGGCTGATCTGGCTCCTCAGCTACTGCTCAGGAAGGCATTTTGGGAACAACTGCAAAACCTTTGACTGTGCCCTCAAGGTGATACACGAGGTCTGACTTTCCTTGCACCAAACTGGGAGAAAATTCACTCCTTCTAATACAGTTAAATCCATGCAAAATTGGGGTAAGGAGAGATGAGATGCTCAGCACAGTGCCAGTATGTGCCAATATGTGCCAATGTTTTGGCAAAGGCTGCATGGGTACATCCAGAGAAGGTGCATCCCAGGAACAATCCTGGCCTTCTCCCTCTACCGTGGATCAGTGGACCAGAAACACAAAGAATCCCAGAGGTTTCTGAAGGGTGGCAATTTTTTCATACTGCTCACATCTGGTGTTTGCTCAAGGGGAAAACCAGCACATCGGGAAGATACGTGTGTCTGCTTCTGCAGAAAAGCTTATCTGTGCCCCACACTGTAAAACATGCAGCTTCTTTAGAAGAAGAAAAGACAAAAAAAACCCCAACCCACCAGGACTAGTACTGTCCCCAAAAGACTTCCTTGATAATGCAGGCAAGGTTGTGTGATGTGCAGGCACAGGAAGCTGTGGGTTGCATGGGTGAGAGATTGAGCATATAGATTTCATTATTTTAGCTAAAATAACAGAAAGGCATTTTCCACTTCTGTTTCTTGGGATACAAGGTTTCCCTTCCCCCCACATCTGTCTCTCTTCCTGAACGGGAGCATTTTTGAGAATGTCCTTCCTAGTGCATGGAGGACCCTCCTCTCTCAACCTTACCTAGCAATTTAGTGCAAATTCCTGGGAGATTAGAGGGGACATTTGAAAAGCTTGTTCTTTCTGCACCATTAGGGGATCTTTGATCTTTTTTTCTTCTGGCAATGCTGCCAGCAAAATTGGTTTCTGAGCATAAAGCATCTCTGCTTCCCGGTGTATTGGGAGATCTGCTGATAAAAATGTGGGTATAAAATGTCCTCTATGGTGGTTGGATTCAGTGAAAGAAAAGCCAAAGATTCAGTATTATTTTTGCTCAAGCAGCATACTGCCGAAGGAGAACTATGCAAACCTATTATGTTCTCGGTACCTTAAACACTGGGAGGATGAGTAAGCCACCAATAGTGTAGTGATGCTGTGTTGGCTTACAAAAGCCCTAACTGTCTGATGCCATGACTCTTTGTGGGTCACTGCCAGCACAAACCCTCTGCTGCCCACACAGGTTTTATGGGGTTAGAGTGGGGATTTTTTTGAGATATTATCTTTTAATGGCTGCAGCCTCTTCAATACTGGAGGTTAGATGTGCTTTGTGAGCACAACTTCTGAATTTTGCCACCTGATTGAGTGGGAATCGTGGTTTGTCAGGCTCATGCTTTCCCTCCCAGGGTAAGAAGAGGGGAGCTGGACAGCATGGAGGGATGGCATAGCCAAGGGCAGCATCACCTGGGAACCCCTTGCTGAACCAGGGGTACTGCCACACACCATGCAGAGGAGGCACAATCCACTGACCACTCTGTAGCAGCATGGATGTGCTACATCCTTTTGGATGCTAAGCTGAGCTTGTGATGGACAGTATCTGACAACCTCTGGCTGACTGCAGCAGCAGCAGAAGGGGTTGCACAGTGAGCTGCAGATGTAACCTTATGTCTAAGAAGGAAAAAGATGTGGGGTTTTTTTTGTACTGTCTTGTCCTTATGCATTTAGGTGGACGAAGTGACGATGAATCCTGCTCAGTCACGTGTGCTCATTTTGTACTTGGTACATCCTGAAACTTGCATCTCTAAAGTGTGTGCTCTCTTTGGAAAAAAGCACCATTTTGGTTTAATGGAATCAGACATGAATTTAAACTTCTGTGTTCTGCAAAGGAGGAGAAAATTAGCACTATTTTCCACTTGTTAAATAGCATTAGTGAGAGCCTAGCATCAATGTATGAAGATATCTGTGGTGCTTTTCCACTGCACTGTTTTTGTAGGTTGTTTTCTCATAAAGTTTTATTTTTATGAGTATATAGACTTTGTAATTTCGTCTGGTTTAAGTGAGATCTTCAGACAGCATCTTTAAATCCTCCTTGAAAATATGTCTGCAGTGTTATTTTAGCTGCACTTTGCTCAGTATAATCCTTTCTTTCAAAAGATACATGTAACCTCACCTTTTTGTAAACCTTCACAGCAAACAAGTACTTAATCTCCCTTAAACAATCTGGGGAAAAAGTGTACAGAGACTCTTGAGTGAGTTCCTTCTGTCTGTGCACAAGAGTGCAGACCTCCACAATGCTCATCCTCTGTACCAGTAAAGAAGAACAGAGGTTTCCAGTGCACTCAACTAAATCAGTGATGCAAGCGAGTGCTGCCCAGCTCCTGTAGAGCCATGGAGGTGCCCAGCCTTGCACAGAGTCTTCCTGAGAGTGGGCCAAGACATGCACTTGGGAAGAATATATCTGAATTTGGGATCCAGAGTCTCATCTTTCTCCTTCTACATAAATCCTGGAGGTAGGTGTCCAGCCCAATAGGTATTTTCAGGATACATCTGACATATTTTTAGCTGCTTATATTTAACTTGCTGGTCATAGAATCAAGGAGTCATAGAATCTCAGAATTATTTGGTTGGGAAAGACCTTTAAGATGAAATCCAACCACTAACCTAACGCCAGGCCCAACACTAAACCATATCTCTCAGCACCTCACCCACACGTCTTTTAAATATCTCCACCACCTCCCTGAGCAACCTATGCCAATGCTTAATAACCCTCTTTGTGAAAAGTTTTTCTTAATCTGCAATCTAAACCTTCCCTGGTGCAACTTGAGGCCATTTCATCTTGTCCTATCCCTTGTTACCTGAGAGAAGAGACTAACCTCCATCTTACTACAACTACCTTCAGGTAGTTGCAGAGTGCTCATGTGTCTTTCAGCCTCCTCTTCTGCAGGCTAAACATCCCCAGCTCCCTCAGCCACTCCTCATCAGACTTGCTCTCCAGATCCTTCACCATCTTTGTTGCTTGTCTCTGGACATGCTCCATCATCTCAGTGTCCTTCTTGTAGTGAAGGGCCCAGAACTGGACATGGTATTCAAGGTGTGGCCTCACCAGCGCAGAGTACAATCACCTCCTTGGTCCTGCTGGTCACACTATTTCTGACAAAGTTGGTGAAGGGTCTGGACCACAAGCCTTATGAGGAGTGACTGCAGAAACTGAGGTTGTTTAGTCTGGAGAAGAGGTGGCTGAGAGGAGACGTGATCATTCCTATGAGTACCTGAAAAGAAGTTGTAGCGAGGTGGTGTCAATCTGTTTTCCCAAGTAAAAAGTGATAGGACAAGAGGAAGTAGCCTCTAATTGTGCCAAGGGAGGTTTAGATTGGATAGTAGGAAGAACTTTTTCACCGAGAGGGTTTTTAAACACTGACACACGCTGTGCATGGAGGTGGTGGAGTCACCATCCCTGGACATATTTAAAAGCTGTGTAGATGAGATGCTGAGGGATGTGGGTTAATGAGCTTGGCAGTGTGAGGTTAGTGGTTGGACTTGATGATCTTAAAGGCCTCTTCCAATCAAAACAAAACTCTGTTTCTGTGATTCTTTTTTTTTTTTTCCTCTCAAATGGATGCAGAGCAAAACAAAGAAATCTCTGCCTGCACACGTGGTCAACGTATCTTTGTCCCCCAAGTGCTTGCAGGATCAGACAGACGTTGCCAATGACAGGCTGAGAGCCTGAGCTGAAAATGGGCACTCTTCAGAGAGGAACCCCAGACAGCTCCTGTGATGGGTATGTGCAGAGTGGAGATGGGCAGGGAGGCAATGCTGTCTCTCCTCATCTGATTCTGGCTTGTTGCCCTAACACTCCTGATGGGTGAGGAGCTGATGGTGCCAGTAAAGGCAGGATGTGGGGTGGGCTAGCCTCACCTCCGAACTGGCTATGGAGCTGCTCTTTGTGAAGCACTGACAGGAAATGCCTGCTTCTCCTCTGAGCCTTGTCTTACAGCATCGTAGTATCAAATAGATTGGAAAAGACCTTTAGGATCAAGTCCAACCATTAACCCAGCACTGACACATCCACCACTAAACCATGCCCCTAAACATCACATCTACACACCATTTAAATACCTTCCCCATGCAGCCTGTTCCAATGCTTGACAGCACTTTCAGTGAACTAATTTTTTCTAATATCCAACCTAAACCTTCCCTGGCTAAACTTGAGGCCATTTCCTTCTGTCCTACGGCTTGTTACTAGGGAGAAGAGATGAAGAGTCTTCACTCACCTTGGCAGACGCTCTTCTCAAGGAACAAAAGCCTCTCTGTCAGAAATGAATGTTCATGCCTTTGCAGACCTTTCAGGTACAATCAATGCCCTAAATGGAGGAGGGAACCAGTCATTGGGCAGCAACTGCCTGCTGGAATAAGATGCTCCATGACCAGCACATAGAGGACTTGTGATGACACAGGATACATGACAAAGCAAGGATGTTGTTAGATACCTCTGATAGTACACTGGGGCAGCACACATGCCTGAGCTAGCTTTGAAAGAGAGAGGAGCTACTACACAGCAGACTCAGCCCTTGATTTATCCGTGCATGGAACAAAGCTGGAGAAAAGTGGACAAACCAGTCCAAGCATCCCTTAGAGCAAAAAAACCTGCCTATATCACTGCTGCTTCTCAAGGAAACACATGATAGTTATTCCTCCTCTTTGTTAATGCAGTTTTTTAACCTCTGGAGACAGGAACAACAATTCACACAGGCAGAGGCTCTCTCCTTCTGGGACCAGGAGGGAAGAAATGTGATGGCTCTGTCATAACCTAGGCTCTTGCACCACTGACTGGGGCAAAACTTGACCCCTTCTTGGGGAAATGAGGGGAAGATTGGAGGATCATTACTCATATAACAGCATCTTTGTAAAAATCTTTTCACAGGACTGAATGTTTGTAGGGGAGTGTGGTGGGTAAAGAGAGAAAAAAATATTTTTTTACTTACCATACTCTGCCCATTTAGGGAAAAAAAACACCACCACCATTTATTAAAAAAAGAGGACTGACTAATTTGAGAGCAATGTGCTCCACTGCTGGGTGCCAAAGGCCAGTGCTGCTGGTGGCTATTGATCTGTGGCCACCTGTGTACCCAGCAACAAGCCAAGACTGTTCAGTGTGATTACTGTGCTCCTGTCCTGGGAAGTGCTCATTCCTGCCGGCAAGACTGGGGCAATTATGAAACAACGTTGCTAGCCAGTACGAACATGTCCAGGAATTTTATGGCCGTCTCCATCTACCCATGGAGCGTGACTACAAGTTTTTTAATGAGGTTCTACTTCTTGTTAGATAATCATGCTGCTTTCCATGAGTGTTTGCAGCAGTGCCCGGGAGACTGAGAGGCTGGGACAGTAAAGCTGTGCTACATGGTGGTAAGAAAAGGGGTTGGTCCTTTCCCCACAGACACCCTACCGCAGATCTCTGGAAACATTGCTGCTGGGAAGGGGTAGGAGCCATGGCACAGGTTACTGTGGGAGCTGATGAGCACAGCTTGCTCTCAGGACATGTAGTTTGATGTGGATGTAAATTTGTAGCTAATGATATAGCCTTCCCACCATGCCCAGTGACCGGACAGATGAGTAAACTGCAGCATCAGTCACCACTAAACTGAATTTCCCCTCTCTGATCATTAAAGCAAGGAGTGCTTACTGATTGGGGATGACTCATGTGAATCATCACCATAAAAATATAGTACTCCAGCCTTTGTGCCTCTGCCAGCGTCTATGAACTACTACTCTTTAGCATGGGAATTGCATCTAACCTTGTTACGAGGGTTAGAAGTGTCTCCATCCAGTGTCTCTCCCAAACGCTGCAGGTGTCAGCACGCTTTTAATTTAAGGTTGTCATTTAATTTTTTTTTTCCCATCTAAATTGTATTTCAGTGGCAGGCTGTGAATTGCAAGCCAGGTTCCCCAGCTGGTGTAAATCCACACAGCTCTGTTTACTGTGCTGCAGTTCCGCCAACTTGTACCAACCAGCTGCATCTGCCCTGTGGCATCACTCCTGCTGCTGCAGCCAAGAGAACCTTCCTTTCGTGGTTGTGTGTTAGCAGAGGAGCAGGTGGTCCACGTCCTTGCTTTTAGAAAGGGGATGTGCTTGCATTAGTGCTGGGATATCAGCACATGAATTGGCATCACGCTCCTGGCTAGATTCACTGAACGTTATGGGCAGTTCTGAGTACTTTTATTTTTTACTATCTGACTTCAGCTTCATTTGTAGAAAGCCAGTGCTGTGGTTTCCTGAAAGCCCATTCTTTGTAAGATGACATGGATAACCTCCAAACCAAAGTCATTTCCAGAGCAGTAGGGCTGAATCAGAGGTCATGTCCCAAAGGGGCTGGCTGAGAGCTTTAGCAACAAAGCCATTTGGTGAGAAGACGTTCTCGGGACGGGGGATGGGGTAGGAGAATGTCTTGAACCCCAGGTCATCTTCCCATCCTCCTAGCCCAGCCACAAAGAAGCAGAGGTGATCAGGCAGCTGCAGCCTGGTGCCTGCCATGAGTTGAGCACAGCTTAGTTCTCTATGGGACCAGAAGAGACCAAAGGTACCTTCTGAAATATTTTGTTCTCCTCCTAGGCTGCCCTGAGCATCCCTTGCATTTCATGCTTGGGACCCCAGCAAAGCTCTGCAAGAAAGAATGTGCATAACTTCCTTGTGACATCCTACGATTTTGAGGGATTAACATGAGCTGTATGGGAAAGTGCCACAGATAGAGATCTGGACAGAGACATGTTAGATAGTATCTATTAATGTGCAAGAGCCGCAACTGTAACTTTTCTGGGAAAAAAAGAACAATTAATTGAAAGACTAAACTATATTCTCTGCTCCCCATAGCTACCATAACATTTCTTTCCTCAAAACCACAGGAAGGCCAATTTAAAAACAAAAGACCTCCACGCTTCCACCAGGATTATGGTTCGAGAGATCTGCAAACTCCTGGGCTTGCAAAATATCCCTTATCACCTTCCAGAGAAAACCTCCATTTATTTTCTGAGGGATCTCATCACTCTACATGTCATCATTATACTGAAGAAAATGAAACCTTTGGCTACTGACAGATGCAGGAGGGCGAATAAACTTCTTGCCTGCATTGGCTTTATTGAACCCAGTCTTTGTATATTGCTATTGCTATATAAATACAATAATCTCCCTGTCAGATGCAGTCTCAGGACTCACCAAAGTCAAATAGAAGTTACACAGATGGTTCTAAGAAAAAAAATATTCTATTCTTGCCTAGTGAAGACATAATCCTCTTGTTGGCTGCAATGGAGTCATACCAGTGTGATGGCAGGGGAAATGAGGTCCCACACAGGCCCTGAGATCTCTTAAAAATAACCCTTGCTTTGGTGTGCCCAGCTCCACAACTGAATCCCCTCTGGAGCTGCATCAGTTGCACCAGTTTTTGCCAGAGGTTACTCCAATGCTAAGGGGTGTGCGGAGGCTATAGGCTGAGGTAGTGAGAGTCTCCTTCCTTCGAGGTCTTCAAAACCTGCCTGGACATGTTCTTATGCGACCTGATCTCGGTGAACCTGCTTCTCCAGGGGGGATGGACTACATGATCTCTAAAGGTCCCTTCCAATCCCTACCATTCTATAATTCTATGATCACCTGGTTTATATGTTCTAATTATTTCTAGTATTCTTATAATTATTACTATTATTATTATTATTACAAATATTTTCCCCTTCTTTTTCTGTCCTGTTAATCTGTTTTTATCTCAACCTGCAAATTTTGCTCTTTTTTCCCTCCAGCTCTCTTCCCCATCCCTCTGAGGGAGGGGAGTGAGAGAGCAACTGTGTGGTGCTTAGTTGCCTGATGGATTAAACAATGCCAACTGTGAATATCAACTTTCTGAAGTATAACAAGAATGAAACAAACCCCAGAGGCACAACAGTGTTTCTGCAGGGTCAAAAGAAGAATCACTCTTTCTCCCCCTGCAGAAGGGATTCACTCAAGGCCAGGTGCCCATCGCACCCTTTATGGGGTTAGTAGCCTCCCTGCTGCGTTTGGGATAGTAGGTTGGCATCTCACACTTTGTCTGCCTGGGCAGTGGCACTCAGAACCTCATCAGCTGCTGCTCCCTGTGACACACTCCCACCTTCCTGGAGGAAAGCTTATTTGCTTGTTTCATCGTGGGTTTGGTGATGCTGCTCCAGCACAGCTTGGGTGTTCTCCTTGCTAATGGAGAGTCCTGCTTTGGTGGGAGGTGACAAGAAAAGGTGCTGCTGCTGTTCAGCCTTCTCTCAAGCCTTTCTTGGGCATGAGTATCCAGCCTGCCTCATCTCTTAGTAGCTCCCTCCCTGTGGCTGCTCCTCTCCCAAAGGAAGGTCAGAACAAGAGGTCCATACCAAAGCAATGCTCCTCTTTCCCAACACCTTCCTGAGTAGTCAGTAATGGGAAGAGGAAGGCTGGGCAAGGAAGGGTTATGATTTATTTTTGTCCCAGATTTCTCTCACGAGGAGGAAGCAGGGCCTGACTGCTCATTCTCAGCTGTCACTGAACATTCACGCTCTCCTTCTGTCCTCTTCCTCCTCCCTCACCCCATTTTGGACATTCTCGAGGCCTGAGGCAGCACTATTCAGCATGCTCAATCTGCGTGTGAGTGGGGACAAAGACTGTGCCTCATGGAAGGCATTGAAATGCAGCTAGAAGGTCTCAAAGGGGAACGCTCAGTGGATGCTACAGGGTGTGTGAAAGCAAGAAGTATCAGATCTGGATCAAAGCTTCTCAGAAGCAAAGTCAAACTTAGTTTTCCTGTGCTGGAGGAGAGAAATTGAGCACACAGGAGCTGGACAAGAAGCAAGCTGGATTCTTCCAGGGCCTTGGGCACCGCTCAGGACAGTCACTGGTGCTGTCCACCCCCTCCTCTAGTGAAGTCTGCTGTTGTAGGTGCCTCGCTGCCTAGAGCTAGCCTGGGAAATTATCCCATCTTGTTAAGAGCCTGCTCCCTCATTTGGGCACAACAGACAACAAAAATGTGGACTACATCCCCCCCACACACACCAAAAACACAGAATAAAGCTCCTGAAAGATCCCTTCCAACCCCTACCATTCTGTGATTCTGTGTGAAAGCAGGCATGCAAGAAAACATCAAGGTGCTGTTTTCATCCATTCATTTCAATGCCTCAATCATCGTCTAAATTCTTCTTCCTATTAGCCATCCTTAGCAACATCACTTTGTAAAGCTGAGAAGTATCAGCCAAGGAGGGGCCATCCCTCACCCTTCTTGTTGGGGGCTGTTAAGAGTTTTGGGGCAGGAAACTAACAGTGGCCACTCTTCCCTGGCCCCAGACATGATGAGGAATACGTAACCCCCCTACCCAGGTATCATCTGAATGAGTTGAAGTGCAGTTGCCTTGCAAAGCTCTCTTTGAATTACATTGCAAAGCTCTCTCTGGCTAGCTGGTGACTACAAACACTTCTTTCTTAAGTGGAAAATAGTTTTTTAAATTTGGAGTGAGTTTTTCATGGTTATTTTATTTTTAGATGATGAGTAGGAGTTAGCCAGAGAGCTGTTTGGTTTGGGTTCAGAGGGCAGCCCAGGAAATGTGTCCCCCCACCTCCTTTGTATGCCTTTGTATGATGTGCCTGTCTGCACAGCTTTGGTCCCTTGTCCAGACCCAAGGAGATGTGTGGCTTGGTGTGTTTTTGTGTGTGAGTGTGCAGGGCAGGAGGGAGGTGAACGTCAGAGTACCAGGGCAGCAGGACTAGAGATGTCCCAACACCCCAGCATCCTCCCCAGCTGCCCTGGTCCTGCCCTGCCTGTGCCCTTCAGTGTGGTCCCTGTGGCACCCAGAGGTGCCAGTGCTGGAGCTGTGCCTGTGGTCCCTGAGCACCTCCCTCCTGCCAGCCCAGGGCTGTGGCCAGCACCTGCAGAGGGAGGCTCCTGCCCTCCCCCAGTCTCCTGAGTCTGGGTGTTTTCCTGGTTGCCTCTTACCTTTTGCACTGATCCCAGGGACAGGGGACAGTTACAGCCAGGCTGCTGTCCCTGTAGGAGCCAGGAGCCAACCTCTACCTGCTCACACACCAGGGGTATTACCCCGGGGGCTTTCCACAGCTCACATCTTCCTAATTCTCCTTTCCCAGGAGGGGCTGGAGCCCTGCACCCAGCTGTGCTTTGCTGCCAGGTCTGTATCAACACTGGGCACAGAGGGACTGGGGATGAAAGAAGGGATGGCAGAGAAGTGGAAGGCTGCAAGAGTCACAGAGCTGCAGAGCCATGGAGCTGAATTGATGGAGGAGAATGGGAAGCCCAGGCTGTACCTGACAAGTTTTCTTTGCTCTTACAGCCTTGTCTGCTCTTCTGGGCTGAGTATGAGCCCAAGGCAGTTGCATCTGGGATGATAAATTTGGTTGTGTATTGTTGTTGAAGGAGGGGAGGGGGGTGTGCTAGTGGGTTTTCCACTGCAAACCAGTATGATACGTATACAGTTTGTGTATGAGGACTGAATTTCTTGTGATCAGATAAAACTAGTACTTTTGGGAAGAAATGAGTGTACCCCACTGCATGAGCATTGCTTTTTAGAGCAGCACAAGGACCTGAAGTGTGACTCAGGTGGGTAGGGATGGGTGGCCTTAGGACTGGTTAGGAGATGGTATGGATTTGCTAGAGAAAAGTGGAGACTGCAGAAAGTGTGTTGCATCTTGTGTATAACTGCAAATCTATCTGTACAAACCTGGTCATCTCTGGGCTGCACTGTTGTCCCATCTCTGATAGGATCACAGTGTCCTAGATGCTGCACTGTGTAATACTTCCAGGAGTTGGAGAGAATCTATCTTGTGCAATGCTTTGGTTTCCAGAAAGTTGTCCGACCTACTCATCCTTGTAACAAACAGAGAGGAAAATGAGCCAGGGAGATCAGTAGATCTGTTGCTTTTCGATGGAGGAGAAAGCATATCATTGGCAGGAAATATGGGGAGATGGGCAATGTGCTGTGCTAACTTTCACTACTAGTGTCAGCACAGGTGGTTTTTTGTGTGTCACCAGCTCATAAGAAGTTGCTAGAGTACTGTATTTCCTAAAGGAGTGTATTCTAGACTCCCTTGTTCTCTGATATTTGGTTACTGATGCCTTTGGCAGCAATATGAGAGAGAGATTTTTGGAGTTGTTTGCTTATGCTAAATCAGGATATAGGTCCTTTGATTTGTGACAGCTGAGAATATTGTATTAGTAGATGAGCATCTGTCACTTAACATCCACCTCTCTTTTCATAATAAATATCATAGTTTAACCTCAGCAGGGAAGACAAGCACAACTAGCTGGAGCAAATCACTTTTTACTTGAGGACGAAATTCCCATTGAGCTCCAAAGCTGAGCATCATAACCTCTAGGCACATTATGTGACAGAAAATTGACCCTTTTCTTTTTAAACCCCCCGTGGTTGACTGGGACCAGACAACATCTTGTAGTGTGTACTTTGCTGAATATAACTGTTGTAAAGAAGTCCAAGTCGGACAGGGGCAGGAAGGACCATGCTGGAGCTGGTGGCTCCAGCTGGGTTGCTTGCATTCCACTGGCAATGGCATCCAAGCTCATGGAACAGCCTTCAGCCTGCTTTTGAGCAGACAGATCTATTGTGCTTTGCCTTTGTTGGGAACCAGCCAGGTGTAAGTCAGTTTTGCTATTTATAACATAGGCGGAAGTTTGAGTCAATGCCAGATGCTCTGCAGCTGCAAATTGCTCAATTTGAAGTCCAATGACAATTTACAGCTCTGTGGTGATATCCTTATCCCTATCTTACCTACTCAGCAGCTGTGGCTGTGACTGCCTCGGGACTCAGACATGCACAGCATGCTGTTCAGTGGCTCAGTCTGGCCTCTCTTCAGACCCAGCTTGGGTCAGACTCTTCAGCACATAGGCAGTCTCATGGACTTGCATTTTGCAGCTCTAGCACTCTGTAGCTGTAAGCATTTGGATATTGAAGAGATTAAGATTAGCAGTAGGTCACTTGGAGCATGGAGAGACGTGGTTTCAGCTGTGCTCAGGGATGGTTTCTGAGATGGCAGGGAGGCATAATGTGTGTGGAGCAAGTCCACATTTGCCCATGCATGTCCATCCTCCAGTCTTACAGGGTGTGCTGCTTCTTTGATTCAGCAGTAACTAGATCTTCCCTGAGCTTGGCTGTCTCAGCCTTCCATCACATGCAGCCTTTTTAAACCGCAGGGCTTTGCTGGCTTGGAAATTTCTTGCTTAATTCCCCCTGTTAACTGTTAAAATGCAATCTTGACAGATGTCCTCTGCCAGAGATCCCTCAACCTTTTCCTTCGGGAAGTAACTCTCAGGTTTGGTGCTGAGACAATTTTCTTTCCACTCCAGAGGGAAGATACCATGATGAACAAAGTGATGCCAAAGGTTTATTTTACACATTTTCTTCTAGAGAGCTGCTTTCCATCTCTTGGAAGTCTCCCTTGCCTCACCTACACCCCACAGCTCTTACTCAAATCACAGCATTTTGAGGGAGCATCAAGTAGTCCCATAGGGATAGTGGGAGGTGTTGAGGGGTTGAGCAGCGTGAACAGCCTCTGGTGTGCTTGGAAATAAAGAGAGTAAGACTCATTCTTCTCTGCAAAAGGGTCTTTGTGTTGTATGAGAGAAGGAGGTAGTGGGTTTGGTTGTTCTTTTTCCCCACCATTGGAGTGTCACCACTGTGAGGAACAGCTTATCCATGTAAGTACAGGAAAATGTTTGCATGGACAAATATCCAGGTTAAAGATACCCAAAAGCAATAACAACCATCGGAAAGAGAAAGCATATACACTGTCTAGGATCCTCAGATCTTCACTGAAGTTAGAGCAAATGTAAAGTTTTACACTTGCTGAGAACTGTTCATTTATAAGCAATGTTCAAAATGCTTTGGAAGGGGGGGTTAAGCTGCCTTCAAGTGCTTTTCCTTCCTCCACTGACAGAAGAAGCTGTAGGCCATACCCATCTGACTCCACAGAGACTTTTATGGTGTAGTTCTGTCTCCTAGAGTCCTGCTTTTGTCCATCCTTCAACTTCAGGACCCTGCCTGTGACATCTTGCCTGCCATCCTAAACCCACACCCTCCATGAAGATATTACTCAGAGGAGTAATCTCTCCACCTCCCACAAAATATTTATGGCAAGAGAAAGAGAAGGCAAGTGTCAGATGACAGTGAGGAGAGGGACAAGGCTCAGTAAGTGAGGACCAACTCCAGCAGTAGCTGCTTGGCACCATGGACCACAACTGATGGGGCTGTGGTTCAGGTCACTGTTGACCCTTGATGGAAGATGAGTTTGGGCAATGTCAGCAGTACACCTGCACTGCTGGTAAACCCACATTTTGGAAAGCAACCTGCACTGGCCTCATTGTTTCTGCTTGGGAGATCTGTCATCTGTACTTTGTGTTATGGATGGAGAAACAGCAATGCATCTGAGAGCAGGATGTAGCCCAGGCAGCTGCCAGCCTTGGGAAATTCCCTTGAAATCACTGGCCAGTGAAAAAACTGATGAACTGTTCAGCTTTGCCCCAGGTCATTTGTAAAATGGGCAGCTCAGTGCTTGCTCCTCCCAAGAGAGGTAGGAGGGGTGACCCTCAGCATGCACTGAAAACTCCTGTGGGTTGCAGCAAACCTGGGTAAACCAGGATGCTGATTTTGGGCTGTGGAGCCCCATGAGGGAACTGATAGTGATTTGCAGCCTGTCAGCAGTCACCTAGGGAGGGCAGTGGGGAGCAGAAACACACTGGTTGTGGTTAAACCAGAGTTCAGGGGACAGTGAAATGTGACCATCTGTCATGGAACAGTCCAATGGCACAGGGGTTTCTTCCCAGTCCTGTGTACTCCAGCTCTAAACTGCTCCCAGTATGGACCTCACTAGAGTTACACAGGACCTGTGTGGTGCTGGATGAGACCTTTAGGCTTTTTGAGATTTCAGGCGGAGATTTTTCCTGGGGAACAAGAGTGTTCCTCTTCCCTCCCTTAACCTCTCCTATTACTCATCTCTGGCAACAGGCTGCCCTGGGAGGGTGTGGAGTCTCCTTCTTTGGAGGTTTTCAAACCCACTTCAACATGTTCATGTGTGACTAGATCAAAGTGAACCTGCTTTAGCAGGGGCTTGGACTGGATGATCTCTGGAGGTCCCTTCCAGCCCTACCATTCTATGATTTCCATCTGATGAGGGTACAGACATGGGCATGCTCAGCCCTCTGCAGGCTTCCAGCCCAGATAGCACGCAAGCAATCCAGAAGTGGGCAACACCTTGCAACCTTTAGAAATACCCCCAAAGAGTATAGGGAAGTGCTGAGGATATCTAGTCTTGAAATGTCTATTCATCAGCAGCTGAAATGTCTTCAGCACTACTGATAATTACTCTGAGCAATGATTGGTTTTCTTTCTGGGGGGAAAAAAATGTTGAGAGATCCAGTAAAGTTCTTTGTTTTGTCTAAAAGTTATTGCAATGACTTGCAGGCAGCTTTACATTTTACAGTGTTGACATGTTCTACACACTTAGGAGGAGTAATCTCAGATAAAGGTTTAAACCTCTTTTTCTCTTCCTTTCCTTTCTAAAGGATCTGAAAGCAGCTGTGAAATGTGAATAGATTTTAACTATTAAGCCCAAGCTGCCAAGATGTTATTTCCTGTAGCTTTGACTCATGCGACTGAAGAAATAAATTGGATCAGAATATTGTTTTGTACTGGCGATTTTTGTCTCACTCTGCCACCCCCAGGCTTGGCTCTATTTAAAACCAAAATGCCAAGGCATGCTCTCTTGTGTGCTCATTTTTCCCATTGGCAAGGCACCTCATCACAGGAACTGCTTGCCTGGAGCAGGGTGAGTCTGAGCCCAGAGGAGCCTGACCTTGGCTCCCAGTGGTCACCCACTCGCCAGGGGAAATAGTTGGATGTCATCTGGCGTGGGCTGGTGCCACTCGTCCCCCAGGGTTGTATGGCGGGGATAACAGGGCTTTCACGACAGAATTTATCATCCTGAGCTGAGTGTCTTTCAGTGAGACCCAGCCCCAAATCTACAACTGCACAGCTGGGAGGTCAAGCAAAGCAGTTGAGGCTAAAGATCAGCACATGCGTTAGCAGCTAATTGATGTGAGTACATTGGATTACATTCCTGTCTGCATTAATTGTGTGTTTCATTCGGCTGCCAAAAGCACCTGCTTGCACAGAACACGCTGAGTGAATAACTGCTCTTTATAGGAAGAATGTCAGGTCATAAGATCAGTGTCCTCTTCTTGCTTCCTCTGTCTCAGCTTCTCCATTTACAGCATTTTCACCATAGCAAGGCACAGAGAATTCAAATAAGCCTCCAGATACATCTCATCTACTGCAGTGTCATTACCAGCCCCTGAAGGCTGTGTGTACAGCTAAACTCACTCCCCTTGCAGAGGTCCTGCACATCATCGATGCATTACTAATGTGGCCCTCACGGAGGAGTGTAATTGCTGCCTAGGCCTTTTGGTGGCTTTCTGCCCAAGGGTTCATTTCATTCTTGACGTATTATGAATAATGATAATGCAGCACCTCATAAAAAAAAAAAAAAACCCAAAGCAACAAAAGGTAAGAAAGCTGGAGAAGGTTTTGCTAACATGCTGGCCTGCTCTCACAGATTTATAACTGTAGAAAGCACTGACAGCCATCTCATGTGTTTACGAGATTGCTGTCACAGAAGTCACCTTGAATAACAGTACCTCATTCAGATGTGCTAAGAGCAAAGCCAGAGGGAGACTGATGTCTTCATTTTCTAGAGACATTTAAATTAGTTGTTGCGGTGAGACAGCCAGTCATGTTACCTGGCTGCTGAGGTTTGGGACTGCAGTGCTGATAGGACCACTTTTATTAACTGATTTCCATTGGAAAGGGTAAAAGAAACCTTCAGCTTCTTTTATAAGACAAGTGCCACAGCTAGGAGGCTTCGAATGTTCAGGTGCTTCTTGGTGCTACCATCTCCTGTGCTATTCCTGACCTGCGGTAGTGAGGATGGGAGTCCTCGTCAGCAGACACTGCAACACCAGTTACATAGAGATTTAGTTTGGAGGGGAAAGCAATTACCTGCATGGGAAAGACTGATAATCTTTAGGAGGGAGGATGGAGGGAGATTTGACTAAGGGAGCTGGGGCTCTTTAGCTTGGAGGAGATTGAGAGGTGATCTCATTCATGTTTACAAATATGTAAAGGATGGGTGCCAGAAGGATGNCGTTCCTGTGTGATCTACTCTAGGTGGAGCTGCTCTGGCAGGGGTATTGGATTAGATGATCTTTCAAGGTTTCTTCCAACCCTTAAGATTCTATGATTCTGTGAAGGAGATGCTTTTCCTTTCCACTGCTGGGTAGGCAGTTACTATAGGCTTGCCCTGTGTCTACTCCTTGGGCAAATGCCCATTGGGAAGTTGCATTACTGTGGGATATATTTCTGTCAGAGGTTTGGCTGCTTGGTTTTGCATGGTGTATATCTTTCTGAGAGCTGCAGAAGAATGGTGAGTCTTTAACAGGGGTAGACAGGAGCTGCTGGCTGCAGGTACTGAGTGATTTCCACTCACTGAATGCCAGGCACACGAGGGTTTTTTTTTTTCAAATTCAGTCCTTAAGCTGAAAGTAGAGAAGAGAGGAGAAAGGGAAGCCATTGATCACAATCCTGAAAGCCAGGGCAATTGCTGCAGAGTTGGAGTGAGACACTCTTCATGCCTATGAGGGCTCAGGGGAGAAGTCATGGGCTTGAAATAGCAGCATGGGAGGTCTGGGTGAGGTATCTGGGTGAGTGGCCAACAGCCAGGATAGCCACATACCATGATGGACCCTCTGTGAAGACTGAGGAAATTTTGTAAGGTATACATTTATGGGGGATGGACACAGCCTATCTAGTTTGGCTTGGAAACAGGAGTTGAGGAGGCCCCTCCAGGCTCTTCCATCTATTCTGCCTCTGCACTGGACTGTAGCTTTCCCACTGAGGAGAGGAGTCAGCAAAACGAGACAAAAGGAACCATATCTTTATCTAATGGCATGCCACTTGTTTTTTTTTTTTTTTTTTTTCTTTTCTAGATAAACTATAATTAAGGAAGAAAGAAGTGTGCAGGACAGAATAAAAAAAAAAGATGTTCCTGCCTAACAACACAGCCCTGAATTCTCTCTTCTCCAATCTGCTTCAAGACTCCCTGGAGCAGTCAAATAGCTCTGCACCTTCCCAGCTCAAAAGTGCCAGCAGTAGCCTGGAAATCATCTATGTGCTGGTGATTATCGGCCTCTTTGGCTTCTTCACAGTGGGAGCCATGCTGACCAACATCCGCTCCAGGAGGCTAGAGGATGCCCACAACCCCTACAACACCTACATTGCCACAGATATTTGGCACAAGAAGGACAGGCAGTACTTTCAAGCCAAGCTCATAGAAAATTACAAGCTGTGCTGTGTCTTTGAAAACCAGCTGGCTGTGGAGCAGCCAGGCATTCAGATTCCCGAGGTGAAGTCTTCCTAGCAAAATGGGAGAAAGGACTGCACTTTGCACAGGGACACCCTGACTGATGCCTGGTATGGACCAGGCTAGCTGCTTGCCCATCTGCAGAGCCACAGGCTGAATACCTGTGAACTGATGATGAAGCTGTTGGGTCTGTGATGGCCGCAGTGCTGCAAAAGTGCCCGGCCACCAGTACCTTGATGCAGTCACTGTAAGGTCAAGAAGGAGCAGGGACACACAGAGGGAGTGTCATAGACTCGTTAGCTTCACTTAGCAAAAAAAGAACAAGTGTTGCATTGCCAGCCTAAATGCTTGCAGTAGTCCATAGAATTAAACCCAAACTGGATCAAACGCAAGCTAGAGGCATTAGCTGCCAAGTATGGCTTAAACAATCATATGCAAGCATGACCAGCTTCTTTGAAGAAAAAAAAATAGCTGAAATATTTAATTTTTCTTTGTCTATCATAGAAGAATCATTTTATAAGTTGTACAGTGTTGTGGGTTACGTATTTCTTTCAGAATCAAGCACTTGTTTGAGATAAAATTTTAGAGAAAGATTCCCATTTCTTCTCTGAAAGCCATTTCTGTAGAAAAATGCAGACTAGGGAGGGAAATTTTTAAGTGACTGTCTGTCCCAGTTTCAGCTGAGATAGATTTAATTTTCTTCCTACTAACTGGTACAGGAATACATTTTGGATTTGTGTTGAAAATAATGTTGATAACACAGGGTTGGTTTGGTTATTGCTGAGCAGTGCTTGCACAGAGTTAAGGCTTTTTCTGCCTCTCACCCTGCCCTGCCAGTGAGTGAGGGCTGAGGGTGCACAAGGAGCCAGGACAGCGGACCCCAACTGACCAAAGGGATATCGCACACCACAGAATGTCATGCCTGGTATATACCAGGTATATAAACTGGGAGGAGCTGGCCAAGAGGGGGGTGTCATTTCTCAGGTGTTGGCCAGTGGGTGGTGAGAAATTGCATTGTGTATCACTTGTTTTTTAGCTTGAGTTTTACTTCTCTATGTTTAAAACCAAAATTATATTTATTATTATTGTTGTTATATTTAATTTCATTTTAGTTATTAAAGTGTTCTTATCTCTAACTGATGAGTTTTGGGGTTTTTTTCCCTGCTTCTCCTCTCTGTCACACTGGGAGGGAGGGAGTAAGAGAGTGGCTGACTGGTGATAAGTTACTGGTGGGGGTTTAACCCCAACACTATCCCTAACTTCTAGCAGACACTCCAGACCATTCTTCTTGACTACTTTTCGTTTTCCTTCCCACAGAGAGGGGTTGATCCTTGTACAAAGATTTAGCAGCCCATGAGGAACATGTGATGAAAGGTGTGTAACGTTTTGAGAGTTCCAATCACGTTTCCTTATCACACAAGAGCTAAACACTATCCCCTGCTTGGAAAGTGAATTTGCACTCTGTAAAGTGCAGTTCCACAAAGTGTCTGATATTTAATTGCTGATGCAGCTCGCATCTGTGTTTAACTTAAGGCCCATGAGCAGTTTCTCCAGCTCCCAAGAGCAGCCTCCTTCAGTACAGCTAATGTAGTACCCAACATGGAGTCTGTGCCAGTAAGGTTTTCCTGCCCTTGACTGCCTCATTGCTTCGTTTGGCAGGTCAGGTCTGCCAAGCTGCTGGGGGACAGTGGCAGTAGAATACAGCTTCTGCAGCGGTGGCTATTGTCTCTGTTAAAAGAGAAAAAAGGCTGCCCTGGACATTGTATTACTCAATATAACAACCTACCCAGCTTGAATCCTGTTTTCTTATTTGAGTTCAAAGAAGCAATGGTGTGGGCAGAAGAGGGGCTTTTATTTCCTCTATGTAGATGCATGTCCCATCTTTAGCTCCTGGAGAGGAAGGAGAAGTGGGAAAGACTTGAAAGAAAGTTGTGCAGAGCAATCACTCCAAAAGCAAGGCCAGGGCAGATAGACTTGGGCAAATACCCAAGTATTTGGTGGGGCAAGCAATACTAGTCTCAGCACATCCCTTTTCCATATGTAGGTACTTCTTTAGTACTGCATCCTCATTAAAGTAATATTCCAGCCATGCCTGTATTCACAGAATACTTAGGACAATTAAAAATGCAGGGTATTTTTTATTAAAGATATGGTGCCTACCACTAAGCTGAGGACAAGACGTGTTTTCAGTATCTTGAATAGCTTGGAAAATCTTCATTAGCTTAACTATCCAAGTCAGTTTTTCCTCTAGAGAAACATAAACCAAAGCCAAGCTTTAGAAAATTGTTGATTTCTCAGCTTGGGCATTGCTCTTTTGGGATCTCACCATGCAGTCTGTTTATTGCTTGCACTTCCCTCTCCCTGTGAGAGTGCAAATGTTCTTGCTTGCTGGTTCACCAGAGGCAGGCCTGTGCAGCTTTGCTGACAATGTTTAAGCTTGAATCAAAAATGTTCTTTAATTACATTAAAAGCTTTGAAAATTAATCTTGGCAACAGGGCTTCCTCCTGCAGCTACCCCTCCTTCTCAGACATTTTCAGGTATTTTTGATCTAGTCACTTACTGGTCACCTTATTTGAGTATCTCCAGTGTAATTATTTGTTTACAAGGGTGTTTATCAGAATTAGTTGGCTTCTACTTCTTTTTCTTTCAGCTCTACCTAGTTATTTATTTAAAAAATAAGAGGGGAACTGCTGTGCCTTAGACATAATGCTTTCCTGTGCCACCAGGCTACAAATCACCCTTCAGTGGCAGTTGTAGACTCCCACTGTAGTCTTTCACATTCCTTTTCACTCTTTCAGTTATTCTTTTTCTCCTGTTTGTTCACTTGCACAAAGCAATAAAATAGGAATTACAAATCGTGCTTGTGGCCTCAGATAGCTTGTGGTTTTGGTTTTTTTTTTTTCCTCCTAAGCTGTTTCACAAGCTCACAGAAAAAAAGTGCTTGATACTACCCGATGGGCACCCACTCACCCGTCCCCTTTCTACACCTTATTAACCAAGGCCAGGCCTGGGTGCTGGGATATATCTCTGTACACTTAGATCTGAAGAAATATTAAAATGTCAGGAACAAATTCCTCAGCTCAAGTAAACTCCCAGGGTTTGCAATCCCCTGGGCATGCCTGGCTCCTTTCTTCGGTGCAGCAACCCTGGCTGCAGCCTTCAGGCAGCCGTTGTGCACAGCTTTACACTGCAGCCCCAGCACCACCTGCCCTAGGGGAGCCTGGGGTTTGTTGTATATTCCCCCCCTCCCCCCCAACTCGCTCCTCCAAACAAATGCCACTGGACTGGGGAAAAAGAGAAATATATGTGGTGGAACAATCTCTCCAGTAAGGAAGGGAGGTCTTGTGCTCACCTGGAGTCCAGTGGCTCTGCACAAGGCATCAGTTAGGTAGCTAGCCCTCATCAGATGCTCTGTTGATGAAAGTGTTTTTAAGGCTAAAAAGGATCCATCTGATCACAGGAGAGGTAGGAACACATATCAAGAGATCTTAAGGGTTCAGATCAGCCAGGTCTCTCTGCTCACACTCCTTGGCAAAGGCTCAGAAATCCCTTTCTGTGTGGCTCTGGATTACGTAATAACACTTTTGGAGATTTAAAGCCTGAGCCAAGCTGCAGCCAGCATTGCCGAGCATCCACCAGGGCTTGCAAACACAGCTCCCACTTCCTCTGTCATTACCACTGACTCATGACACAGGACCCACCTCTGGCTTCATGGAATAGGAGAAAGAGCATTCACTGGCCAAGTTGTGCCTAGAAATGTGTGATTAGTTCACTAGCTCGTCATCTTTGTCATAGACTAAAGGCCAGCAACTAACTTATAACACACAGAGCTAATGTTTTCGTATTTCCTGCTTGTTGTGGAGACTGAAGAATCTTTAACTCATTAGACAAGTGTTGGTGCGTTCTTTGGCCCAAAATTTAAAAGCCTTTTGCTCAGGAAACATAAAAGAGACAGGGAGGTTTCAGAGGTTTCTCACCTGTCAGAGGTTTATTTTTCTCTAGTCCCCAGTACCTGGAGGATATCATCCAAAAGTCTCTGGCTTCATGAGCTGTGGTTTATTCTCGTTGGTAGCCTTGCTGCTGTTTGGACTAACGAGCATGCCTCCAAGTATTGCTCTCTGGCTATTTATGGGGTTTATACTAGAAATTACATTACACAGAAATTCCAGTGTTACACAGAAATGGCATTTTGAATTCAAGCCCTACATGGTTAACTGCGATGTGATAGTAACACACAAAGGTCTTAAGCAAAACCAAAGCCTAACAGAACAGACTCTCTCCTGTATGTGTTTGGAGCAGTTCTGTTTTGTGCAGTTGCAGACTAACATAGAAGTCATGTGATACAAAGTCACACAAAATATTTATGAATATCTGTGGTACGATTATTCAGGTGTTAGACTAGATGATCTCTAGAAGTCCCTTCCAACACTTACCGTTCTGTGAAACAGAAACAGCATAAATACAAGATTCTGTGTCGTCTCTCTTGAAGGGGACAGTCAGTCCTCATATCTTGGGGGAAGAAGCTTCAGGACAGTTTTTCACTAGGTTATGTGGCCTCTGACTCACAGGAAAATGAGGTCATCTCCCATTTCTTGCCTTCCCTGAAAATCGATCTGATTGCTGCAGCCCTCCAAACCTAAAGCATTTCTCCTTGGGCCATGCCTGCAAAGCCGCAGCAATGTCATCTGTAATGCTTCTACTGGAGAAGACTTCCCCAGCCATGCATGGAGCAAGGGTGCAGCATGCTGCAGGGCTCAACTACCCTTCTCTGACAGCACACAGTCATTTTCCAGAGTGGGAGTATATTTACCTGAAGATACATCCTAGTGTATGGGTGGCCCAAACTCAGTTTTAAGATGGCCAGGTGCCAGCTCTAACATGGATGCAGTGCCAAGATTGAGTTTAATATGTCCCAAGTGGTTTACAGGCAGCACAGGGCCCAGGGAAGTGAATCTGTGATGATGAGTAGGGTCTCTATAGCCTGACATGCACAGCCTTCCTGTAGGAAGTTCAAACTGAGAGCTTATCCTTTGCCTTCACTTCAAAACTTTCCCTCCCCTCTCTCCAGGCTGGAGAGCTTCAGGCCCTGGTTCTTATTTCCCGTCTCATGAAGAACTTCAGTCTGCAAGAGCTGGCTTTTCATTACATCTAGTAGAAATCCTGAGAGCTGCAGGTATGAAAGATCAAACCCCTAACACCGAGTTGTTCATCTGAAAAATACAGTCAAAAGCAGCTTGAGCGTACAAGTCTGAAGTGAGTTCCTCCTCCTCACTTTATAGTTATCAGTATTATCTTTATTTGCAATTGGTTGGCTCAGACCTGTTACACCGGGAAGCGTGCACAAAGACAAGCAGAAGGAAGCCGATAAAAATAGAAGATATGTGCAATCAGAAGTAAGCAGAACATTCTTTTGCAGCTGATAACTGGAATTATCTTATATAATATTTCTATGGCATCCTGTTTTATTTTTACACATTATCACTGTGCCAAACTCACTCTCTAATCTCCTTATCCAGCTGGAGCCACCAGCTACACATGTGAAACCTCCACGAAGACTTTCTCAAGAAATTGCTCAAGGGACCAGCATAAATGTGATTGCTTGGCAGAGGAGGCTATGAAAGGTCACGCTGCGTTTCACCAGTGAGGTTGGGAGAAGGCTGCTCCCCGAGACCAGAGCTGTACAGGCAGCTGGTTGCCTGGACGTGTTGAAGGAGATATATGGTCCCAGTCATCTGCCTTCAAGAAGCAAAGACCCATAGCATGCTGAAATAGGCAAGCAAAGCATTTAATTTTTGGTAGTTTTAGGGCAGGGCTTTCAAGGATAGTTTTTCTAAAACCAGCTTTCAAATGCATCCATTAATGTCCTTCAGATCAGAGGAAAAAGAAGACCATAGAACCCTAGAATCATAGAAGGGAAGGTGTTGGAAGGGACCTTTAGAGAACATCCAGTCCAAACACCCTGCTAAAGTCGGTCCACCTTGATCAGGTCACACAGGAGCGTGTCCAGGTGGGTTTTGAAACCTCCAGAGAAGAAGACTCCACACCCTCCCTGGGCAGCCTGTGCCAGGGCTCCCTCACCCTCACAGGAAAGAAGCTTTTCCTTGTGTTTAAGAGCAACTTCTTGTGTTCACGCTTTTGTCCATTACCCCTAGTCCCGTCACTGGACACTACAGAAAATGTGTTGCCACATTCTCTTGACATCCACCCTTTAGGTATTTAGAAGTGTTGATGAAATCACTCCTTAGTCTTCTTTTCTCCAGGCTGAACAGCCCCAGGTCTCAGCCTTTTCTCGTAAGAAAGATGTTCCAGTCCTCTGATCATCTTTGTAGCCCTAAGATGTACATAAATATTGATGGAAAATGCATAGCTATTAAACCCATAAGTGAATGTTGTGACCTTTTGATCTCATTTAGCAGAAGAAAGGCCAAAGTCTCTAAGGCAATACTTTCTCCAGGCAGGCTCAGAGCTTCTGGTTAGGCTACAGAACATTATTTTCAGAGGCACATTCAGGCTTACCAAAATAATTTCTCAGTTCACAAAATCCACACACTGAGCCAGGGGTCACAGAGCTGCCATGACCAAGAGTCAAGAAAAAGAAAATGTGGCACCTTAATGTGTAAGTACTTGCTCTAAAAAATGCTGAATTCCTTATGGGTCTGATGAGTGTGATGGCCATTCTGCAATAGGTACACCACATAACCTGAAATACAGCTGATGTTCACAGAAATACAGAAATGCAAAAATTGCCAGGGCTTTTGAAGCTCCCACCAGGCAATACAGTTTGATTTTGACTGATGTCCAGTAACTGGATTCTCAGTGTGTGACAGTTCTGATTTTATTACCAGATGTGGTAGCTTTTGTGCTTTCATAGAAGAAAAGCCTAGCTTGCTAGCCCAGCTGGGAGCATACATTCTGATTTACTCCCGAGGATCGGGGACCGATCAATGGCTGCTGTTCAGCACAGAGAGCACACTTACCTGCTGGGGATGCAATGTTTGTTTGGCACAGCCCCATCAGTAGTATCTCTTCTGCCTCAATATTGCCACAATATTCACCCTTCTCCAGGTTTCCCTCTAAACCATAGCCTCTGGCCTTTGGACTTCCTTTCCCAGCCTCCCCCACGGGTTTACTGCTCCTTGCTTGGCAAAAAGGAGCATAAGCCCTCTGCCTCAGCTGAAAGCAGCCGTATCTGTGGAGAATCTAACCTGTTGTTGCCAAAGTCTGAGCTCCAATTTCCTTTTTCCTTGTGACCTCCAGCTTTGAAGAGCGGGGTAATTTGTCAGGGAAACTGTTGATTCAGCAGCTGTTCTGGTTCACTGTTGTGCACATAAGCCTCAAACCTGTGGTCTTTATTCAGACCCATGGCAACAGCAGGCTCAGGGACTTCCAATCCGGTGGGACGTTTTGCCCTGGCAATATTTTGTCAAGCCTTTGTTATTGCCTTCCCTCCTAACAATGCAAAATGAATATGGGAAAAGAGTGCAAACAACTCAGCACCTTCTCCAGGCTGCCCAAGCTGAGCTCACTCCACAGGTGCCTCTGCAGCTTCACTCCCAGCAGTTCAGCTCTCGGGGACTCAGGAGTAGATTTGACTCTGAGCTGCCCACAGATAGCAGAGGAATAAAACATCAAATCCTCCCCATACTTTATTTCTCACATCGACAGGCAAATAGACAAAGCAGCACACTCCTCAGTCAGGCACCCTCTGTCAGAGAAGGAGCCACAGAGATTTATCTTCAGCCCCTGGCAGGACTGAAAAATTAACTACCTAAAATTAACAGTCTGCTGTGCTTCTATTTATTTCATCCCCTCAAAAACCCATGACATACCTTTCTTTACCAACAACAGACCAATAGTACTTCCACCCAAATCCTGACCAAATCTTGAGAAAGGGATTGTGGCAGAATAAAATCCACTTTAAATAAAAGTAAGAAGACAAGAAACATATTGGTTCACGCTAATCCAAATTCCCAGTGGTGGCTAGCTCTTCCATGTTTATAACAAATTATTTAATCCAATGTGTGCATATTAAATAGTTTCTCCTGGATTTCTTTATGTGCTTGTTGTTTCCTATTTCTCTTCATAGAAGTCATTGAAATGCAAAAATTGCCAGGCCTTTTGAAGCTACTACCAGGCATCTCAAGGGCAGTCTGCCCCAGCTCAGATTTCTGACCTACATTTCTCTCACTGCCCTCCAGGGGAACAAAACCGTGTCCACTCTGACTATGTAGGGCAGATCTTCTCCCTGGAGACCCCTCTGGCTTGTCTTGGGCAGGAGTAGAAGTAATAATAATGTCTCTGCTGACTCCAGTGTTGTCATTGACATCAGTGGCAATAGGTTCTCACCCTGGTTTGGACTTGCCAGGGTCAAAGGAAAGGGTATCACCCTACAATATAGGGCGTTACCACATCCCAGCATGCAGTCTGGGAGGGAAAAGATCTGATCTGGTCTGAAGAATGTGTTATATGGTGTAAACTGATACTTTGTGATCTGGTAGTATAAAAAAATAAGCAAAACTACCATGACAGGGTGTGTGGTCAGCATTTTGTGGCACAGTGTGAGAAGGCCAAGGTGTAACTGTGATAACAGCAGAAGCAATTGTTGGGTGAGTTAAATGTCAATAACTCCATCCAATAGCTGCTCACAGAGGTGAGCAGCCATACTGAAACCCCAGACCTGCTTCCCAGTTCTCCCACTAACATACCCAGGACCTGAGGTACCAGGGGTATCACAGCTGCACTGGTGACATTGGCTTCTTCCAGATACAGGCAGCTTTCCTTTTGTCTCCCAAAATTCCTTCACTGGGAAATGACATTATCCTTCACCTGGATTCTCTTCTTTATTTATCCACAGGAGCAGCTGGCACTTTGAGGGGTTTGCAGAGAATTAAGTAAGTAGCCTGCAAGATTTTAGAAAAGGAGAAAAGGGATGTTACAACTTGATGTGTTGATCAGATGTGTGTGTGATTTTTTTATCGTTGTATAGTTTCTATTCAAGGAGAAGGGTAAGCGCACACCTACTACAGGAATTCAACCAGTGCATACCAGTTGGTGGCCGGCTGCATGGGTGCATGCTCCTGGCCTGCTCTGAGGAAAAGTGTTGAACCCCAATTGCAGAAGGTTTAGGCTAACACATTTTATCTGGAAATCTCCAGGGGAGGGAGAAGAGGAAACAGGCAATTAGAGCAGTGGAGACAACACAGGGCAACCTGTCAAATTGCCTGGCCTGCTGCCATCTTGTGTGGCTGTACCCAGGTGCCACCCTAGATCATAGCCCAACACAAACACTCCTCCTCTGCTGACACCTCCTCCTTCCATTTTGGCAACATTATGGGCAGATCCCAGGCAGCTGTTCCCAGCTGCCCAAGCCTACAGTTTTAGAAATATCCAACTCGAGATGAATGTCTGAGGAGCTCATCAAAGTGATGGTCAGGAAATAATGCCTTGATGGGGTAACCACCTTGCCACAGCTGCATTTCTACCAGTGGCAACTTATCTTCCAACGCCGTTAGCCTTCTCGGTATCCTCTTCTTCCACCTGCTGTGCTGGCTGACTGCAATCATGAGTGAAACACTGGAGAACAAACAAAGGGGTCTTTGCTAACTTCCGCAGATATTTTCAGCATCCATCACATAATTATGCCAGTCTTGGATGTCCCGTTGCGCTTGGTTTTCCTGCACCATCTCAGGTCCTTCTGCAGGCAGGGCACTGCTCGTCCTCTGGTGTCACTAGCAGCCAGCAGCCACCGCCGCGGGCTGGATCAGGTTGTCCCAGGGTGACGTTGTCCTCAGCAAGAGCACCTTAATGTGTAGCCTGTGGTGGAAACAGGATGTGAAGCACAGGATGGGAGTGGCAATTGCTTTTATTGCTGTCCTGAAGGTGATACTACTCAAACTGTATTACCATGTGTCTGGACAGGAACCAAAAGCGTGAACCGATGTCGGACCACAATAAATGTGGACCTTTTTTGCTCCACCGGTACAATTAAAGGACAACATCCAGAACTTTACTGTCAGTAGGTGAGTCAAAAGTGGATGTGGCTTGGAGGCAACCAACTCCTGAAGAGGTTACAGCTGCACAGAGCCTGCACGTGAAATGAATTACGTGAGGAAGCAGGGATGAGTCCTCAGTGATCAGCAATGCCTTTGTCTGAAGTGCGCTCTGTTGTGAGCACTCTGAGGTGGGGCTGACTGCCACAGCTGCCTCCTGGTGATGCTGAGTCACAGCAGCAACACTAAGACAGCATTAGAAAATGAAATCTGGGGGGAGAGTCAGAGAATGGTAAGAGAGCAGCAAGAGCTGTGGAGGTCTGCTACACTGAAGTACTGAGAAAACTAAATGCATTTAGAAGGATCAGCTGATAAATGCTGGCAAAGCTGGGGGAGGAAGGGAAAGGAAAAAAGAAACAAAGAGCCTAAACTTAACAGCTAAAGTCTTTTATCACCAGAATCACTCATAATACAGTGTCTTAATAACACTGTTTTTGCCATGTAACTCATACTGCATATCTCACAGAAAGCAGAAGCTCTTTTCTCTCATCTAATGTATTCAATGTGCAAGTAGCTATTCAGAGTTCACTCTTATCTCTGAGGAGGAGTGTTTGGAATATCTAAAGGTCCTGTAAGGAAAGAAGGAGTGAGCCATGCAGTGTAGTACATGGGCAAGAAGCAGACATTTCTGAGCAGATAAGCCAGTACCACGCCATTTCCACTTAGCCTCAGTGTACAATCAGGGCTACAACAGTGTTTTGCATAAAGGATTCAGACGAGATTTTTCTCACACCTACACTTGAGCATGGAGAGAGAGAGAAACAGGTCACCAGATAAGCAGTACTAGCCCAAGGCCTCCTATTGCAACAGCAAAATGAAAGCTCTGGCTTGTTCTCAGCCACAGAAACTTGGGCAACGCAATTCGTGACATGATCTGACCCCCACAAGAGACAATGTGTCCTGCCTTGCACCGGGGCCATTACCTGCAGCCCTCAACCTCAGCCACCATGAGTGAGTGCCCCTTCCCATCCTGTTCTAGGAAGCTAAAATGACTCAGCCACCAGTCAGAGGAAGCTGGAAGAAAGACATGACAGACTATCTCCCTGCCTAGCCAGGGTCCTAATGTTCTAACAGATCTTCCTCAGCTCTTGCCTAACTGCAAACTCAACACATTTCTGCTCCAGTGCCAGCTTCTCTGGTTCCTGGCAGAGCAGTTCTCTTGATAATGCTGCAGCAGCATGTCAGTCTCTGGAGTATTGTGCCCCTGCCTCCTGGGCTAGCCAGACCTGCTTGTCTGAGACATTTTGGGGCACTCCAGCCAACAGCAAACCCCAGGAGGTCTGCTGGAGAAGGGGTACCCCTTAGCATCCTTGTCTTAGGAACGGTTCATTCCTGGAGCAAGTGCTTGTTGGGGCATGACCTAGATTTTTTCTGAGGAAGTCACAAGTCTAGCATGCAAAGAGAAACATGGGGTTGAGGTCCTCAGTACCCCACTGTCCTCGATGACCTATGTGGTCTGTTTATAGGACTCAGTCACGTGAAGAATTCTCCACTGCTCATCTTAGATCCAGACATTCCTCCATCCCACTTCCTCCAAGGCAAGGCAGGTCGCCCTGAATCAACAGTAAATACCACTTGGAGACATGATCCGCCTTATATCCCACAGGGGTGAGGGCATGGAAAACAAGCTAGCATTCTGCTGAGGAAAGTGTGTATGGGAAATACTTCATGTCTGAAGCTTATCTGGGCTTGTCCAGGTGCTTCAATGGCATGATGAATCTTCTGTTCCTGGCTCATTTCAACCCATAGGATTTTAAAGACATGTCTGCCTGTCTTGGTCATGTCTTGCATGTGCTTTCAGGTGTCCTTGGTCCTGGAAGAGGGGAAGCACCATGATTAGTTCCATTTCTACCAGTTCCTAAGCCATCTCCAGGGCTCTGCTTCTCACTGTATAGTTGACAACTCTCTAAAATTCAACATTTGTGCAAAAATATGACCAAAAGATCCTTACTGATGTATATTATTTCCTTTAAAAAAATAAAGCTTCAGTAACAAGAGAATCAGATCCTCAGCTGATATGCTCTGGCCTATCTCCTATAAAGCTGATGAAAACTCCCCAGCTTATTCTGGGATCCTGATGCCTTCATTGAAAGGATGTCAGACTTACTTCTTCTGGCCTTGCTATTATGATCGTGCTCCAAACCTGTTCCCTCATACTTTGTTCTTTTTTAAAAGAAAGGTGCCAGTTGGCATTGGCACAGATTTCCAGGGCTGTGGGTGGTGGAAGGAGGCTGTCACCATTAAGCAGGCGGTGAGTGCTCATTCCTGATCAAGGGACATGGTCGTGCCTGTGTGCTCCATCCACACTGCAATGGGATCCAGTCCAGTGACGCACTCCCGATCATTTCTGCCCTCCCCCTCACCTGGACATCTTATGCCACCCCAGCTTCTTTGTTCTCACTGTCAGAAATGATATCTGGATGGTTCCTCTGGGTGACACGGGATCCTTGCTGTCCTGCCTTGTGAAAGACAAAGGAACCCTACATCCTTTGCCTTGTTATGGCTGAGGGGGGAGTCCATCTCAGAGCACTTTTACTGTCATTGGGTTAGAAGCTGACACTAATCACAGTCATTAGAAAGCAACCTGCTCTTGAGGGCATGTTCTGCTGAGAGATGTACTCATTATCCTTCAGTGCTGTCTCACCCCACTGAGTAGAGAAGCTCCCCATAGACTCCCAGACAGTGAAACAAATCCCACCATTGGTGTATGCATTGGCCTGCGTTGCTTACACTCCCACACTGTGCATATCAGATGGCCGTCATCACAACAGGGTTTTCTATCAGTGTTTATACTTCTACATTTCCATTTGATTTTATTTCCAAGAAAAGGGATCATAGAATCTAGGAAAGAGGTACAAAACTAGGTGGGCTTTCCATCTCCATGCTTCAGCTAGGTAGAAGGGTGAGAAGAGGAGCTGCAAAGGAGACGATGGGGCAAAAGGACAAGGTTTGCAGCTCATCTTTCCCTACCCCTGACCACACTTCCTCTGAAATGGGTGATAAGACAGTTGGTAAGACAGATAAGATAGTGCCCAGTCTAACCTGCCCTGCAGAGAAGCTGGCTAATGAGCCGTGCTCTGGGGCTGCTCCCTGGCCCTCACCAGCATCTCCACCTGGCTCACTAACGGCCAGCCCAGCTCTCTGGCTCTGCCCCGTGCAAGATCAGGCAAACAGGCCTGCTGGTGTTTTGTGTTCTTTGCTGGGTTTTGGGTCTTAGAAGGAAGATGGTGTTAAACCTGTAATACTGAGCACCATGCTTTGCTCTGAGATCTGGGAGTTAGCAATAAAACAGCTCTGTCAGTCTGGCAGCAGTAGGAGGTTATACACGAATAAGGGAAGGTGTGTGTGTGAGCTTACCAAACCTCTCTTTCCCCATTGTCCTTGCTGCCTTGGAGCCCTCCAGTCTCCTTTCCTCCAACCAGTAGCTTCTGATTTTCTTCCTGTTTCTGCATTTGTTAGTCAAAGGTGCAGCTCACCTAACAAGCTGCTGATACTTTCAAAGCACTGTGTTATCCAACAAAGACTAGACATGTGAAAAAACGAGTAGTTTGAACTGAGTCCCACAACAAGATTTATGAACCTGTCTGATGGCAGTTTCACAGCACTAGCTGCAGCTGCTTCCCGAAGGCAGACATACCCTGCTGTCCTGGGGCCCTGGTTACCCTTGCCTTTAACAATCCTCCTCTCTCCAGCTTTCCACACAAAGAAAACCTGCTGGCTTTAGCATGAGCTCTCTTCCTCCCTCAACTGCCTTCATTTGTTCTGGTTGCACAAAGTAACCCCATGTGAGCAGTTGTCTGTGGCTCCTATGGCAAAGGCTGAGATGAATTAGAGATGTTGCAAGCCACGGCTGGTGTTATGTGTTGATCTTGAAAGGAGACTTAGCTACAAAGGGGTGTAACTCATGCTGTTTTGCCAAGGAGAGGGTGTATAAATGAAATAAAACACCCATGCCCAGCTGGCAGAACAGGATATAAGAGGTTGGGACAGGAAGATGCAAGATGCAAGACAGCAAGGTTGCTTCATCCAGCATCCTCTTTCCTATTCCTGGCTACTTTCTTTCCCCATCCTTTCACCAGCAGAGTAGAGAAGGATTAGCAGGGATGTGGGTGCATGTTGAACAAGGAGGCACAACTGCATTGCTTCTTTCCTCTGACGGGATGTGTGGCATCAGTCAAACACATCTAGGGAGGGACTAGGACACTGCTATTTTCTTTCCCGTTTCTGAATGTCTTTGACTTTCAAAAAAACAGATCTATGATTAATAACCAAAAATCCCTCCAGAGCCCACTCTTTGTACTTTTATATTGGCTCTGTCCAACAACAAGCACCTTCCCAGAGCAGCCTTTATGGCTTATTTTGCCTAGTGTTCAGACAACTGAGTCCTCATCCACTTTACTCTCGTGCCCTGAAGGATAAGAAAATATACATGGCCACTTGCCTGGGAGCCCCCATTTAGTAAGAGCCTCACGGGCCCATAGTATCCTGTTACCACATTGCTTTGCTGACACTCCCTCATGCATAATATGCCTGTGATTACTTGCTAGAGGCGAGAAGCAGAGGCCACTCCTCTCCTATGCGCCTTAAATAGTTAAATGCATTGGTCAGCTGGGAGCAAGCCTGACAGCTGAAAGAGGTGCTGGTCCCAGGACAGAGCCAAGTCTGCGTGTAAGTAAGCTGTTTGATAGGTACAACACTTCATAGCTGCTGTTATGGTGCCTGGGTTGTCTTCAACTCCCTCTTCATAGTGATAAGTAGGCACTGGTTTACACTTTCATTTAAATTTTTCCATTATTTTGGATACTAAATCTTTTCTTTTTTTCCCCCTAAAGTGCTGTTCTCTGAAAATAAGTTCTATTTAAAACTCAGGCTATTGGTCTTTTTATTTTTTAAATGGCTAGGTGTGGCATTATCCATGTAGTTCTGTGACTGCTTTTTATATTGTAGTGTGTGTTTGTGTGTGTAGGGAGTGTAGAAATTTATGCACGTGTCTCTGTGTGCCTGAATTTATTCCTACTTACGAGACAGATGATAGTGATGTACATCTCTAGTTGATATGGGTGAAACACACCTTTGCACACACATAAAATGGTTCAAAATGGAAAAGTCTTTATATTGCAGAAAAGCAGTGGAGAGGAGAGTTGATAGAAAGGATGTGAGTGTCATCATGTCAAAAAAAAAAAGAAAAGAAAAACTGACTGCCAACTTGTGTATCTAATTTGATGGGGAAAAAGTAGCAATACAGATGTCTGAAGTCTGGAGGAGTACTGACGTGGCATCCCAGTATCTTTCCAGAATTGTCTGTGTATGTGTGGGTGTATGGGGGGTGATGAGTGTGCACGTGACAAATGACACACAGCCTTATTTGTACAAAACCATCTGAAGCTTATCTCTCCAAGGAGCCTTGGTGTGGCACAACAACAGCCACCAATCCTTCCTTTAGTTGCCACTAAAGGCAAATCCTACCATAGACGACTTCTTTCTCATTTTGGGCTGAATACTCAGGTTATGCTTTCAGTGGTGTACCACTCATGCTTGGCCTCCACAGCCTGATGGCTAAAACTCCCATGTTCTGCGTGCCTGACATAAGGGGAATTAGGTAGCCGTTGAAGTTAACGGGTCATACTCTGTCCTTTTGGCTTGTTATGTCATTTGCCTCAAGCCTCTCATTACTGTTTTCTGGGGATTGATACCCGTTGTGTTGGTTTTCTGTTGTATTTTGTACGGGAGGGAAAACTGTTAGAAAAACATAAACGCATGTTTTGCCCTGAAAAAAAATATTTTCAGTACAGACAGGATGCCAAGGTAGTGAAGTGATACATGGCTTAGCGATAACCACGCTTGCAGATATTTTAAGTGCCAGTCCAAAATGTAATTAGTTTCACCATTCTAGAGCAGAAAACACTGTATTCCTTAGAAAGTAGTACCTGAGGAACTGCATGTGAAAGGACTGTGCTTTAGTATTCCATGTTAAAACCCCAACAATTTGTACACATTGCTAAAGGACCAGCCCCACTCCAGTGGTGGCAGGAGTTGGGAAGCCCGTGCCAAGAGACTCCAAGAGGTGACATGGAGCTGCAGAGATCCAGAGATCATCTTGCCAAACAAGAGAGAGACAGTCCATTTCGCTACTCTCCTGTCTCCAGGCGTCTGGAGAAGAGCTTGAGTTGACTCATAAAGCAATATAATGAGTGTAGAAGAGGTCTCTGAACAAAACGCACTGGAGATACTAAACATGGGTAAGAGCCTTTGAAGCTTAGCCTCACTTTTATGTGACAGTCAATGAGTATGGTGGTGCCAACTGGGTACAGGATAATCTGGAGATGGGCACAGGATGGGCTGCTTGGGGTTTTTTTGCAGAAAGTTAGGATGTCCATCTATCAAGAAGAGGAAGAACCTCTGGTATATTTCTGAGCTTCAGTCCTTTGCAATGTGTTGTAGCTCATGGTTGCATTAGCCGCCAAACCCAAGGCAGCTAGCATAGCAAGAATAGGCTGGAGAGGCAAAGAAGGGAAATGTGAATTTGATGAGAGACAGGGGAAATCTTGTTATCAAAAAGTCAGTTTACTTTCAGTATATCTTTTTTTAGGAATAAAATTTTAACCTAGTGTTCAGCCAAGGTATATATCACCTTTTTTTTCATATTGTGCTCTCTGAAAGAAGAACACCAAGACAGCTTTCACTGCTGTGGTGTATTGTGGTGACTGATTTCTCCTGCAGCCAAGTAGAAATAGACAGATTGGGCTGGGATGGAGAGGAGATTTGTAATCTACAGTCAGTTTGCTTGTGTTTAGCTTGGAACCCGGAAGGAATCTTGCCTCTCTATTTTTCTGTAAAGTCCAAAAATTCCTGGTTAGCTAAAAGCTATACCCTACCCGAAACATGTGGTCCCACAAGCATACCATTTCTGCAATATATTCTACTCCCATCATACATCCTCAGCTCCTGTGGCTCTGGCTGTAAATCTCCCCACACCTCTGCAAATGGATCCCATGGAAGCTCTGCACTCTGCTCATGCAGCCACTCGTTGTGGTTATTTGGTGACTATTAATAGATTCCAGGGAGACCAGTCACCATGCAGACAGCAAGGTAAACACATTCATTAAAAGTTAATCGTTGCAAGAAGGAGGAAACATAACCAGGAATAGCTAACCTTAATCATCCAGGATGTTCAAGCAATTTCAGACACCCAATTGGCACTTCAGTGGTCTGGTGATGGGCTTGTTCTACCTGGACCTAAGAGGAAATGCCTGACTTCCCTGAGTCAGGAGTAGTGAACATCGCAGCACGAGAAGGGAAGACAAAATAATCTCCTCTGACCAGTGTCTGCAAGCAGGATGAGACAGGAAAGGAAGCTGTCAGATGGAGTTCAGGCCACTATCTTGCCAAGAGTAACCCTCATTTTCACACTGCCAAATGTCTCTGGGCTGACTGGCAGTCAGAACTGCTCTGAGGGGTCTTTCTCTAGACCCTATCCATTTTTTTTTCCCCAGAGTTTTAAGTTCTGTTATTCATATTCAGCTCTTTAAATGATTTCTTGTACAAGATCTAAGAGAGCAGTCAAACCCTCAGGTATGGTAAATCACCTGAGCTCTTTTGCAATACATGAGGTTGCAGCCTCATTTTGCACAGATCCTTCGCAATGGGAGAGCTACACACTTTAATCAGCACTGGCTGAAAAGCAAGGAAAAATACAAGGAAAGTGAATTACTTTAAATTAGCCGAAGTTGCTCTTTGGGCTTGAAACTTTTGGCTTCTGTTTACAGCTGAGCGAGATTTCATGGGCAGATTTACACAAAATTCTCAAAGATCACCACATGCTTCCCAAAGAAGGAGATTTCAGACAACCAAAAATTGTACATAGATTTGTATCAAAATTGGAAAATTTGCTCAGAGGAAATGATTTAAGCAGGTCTTGTGCTATAAATGACTTAGAAAATGCTCATAAAGAAAAAGAAGACAAGATCCAGAAACATAATTTGGCAGAAAATGTTTTCTTTCAAGTTTCCTTCTCAGCAAGATAACAAACTTAAATGAGTGTTTGGATTTGTTTGGTTACTTCCCACATCTCCTTTTCAATTCAGCAGGTTTTACTGTGGATGATTCAGAATCACAGAATCATTACAGTTGGAAAAGACCTTTAAGATTATCAAGTCCAACCACTAATCTGACACTAAGCCTACCTCTAAACTGTGTACTTCAGTACCTCATCCACACAGCTTTTAAATATCTTCAGGAATGGTGATTCCACCACCTCCCTGGCTAGCCTGTGCCAGTGTCTAACAACCCTCTCAGTGAAAAAGTTCTTCCTAATGTCCAGTCTAAACCTCCCCTGGTGCAACTTGCGCCCTTTTCCTCTTTTCCTGTCACTTGTTATTTGGGAGAAGAGACAGATCCTCACCTCACTACAACTTCTTTTCAGGTAGTTGTAGAGAGGGAACATGTCTCCCCTGAGCCTCCTGTTCTCCAAACCAAACATCCTCAGTTCCCTCACCCACTCCTCATAAGACTTGTTCTCCAGACTCTTCACCAGCTTCGTTGCTCATGTCTGGACACACTCCAGCACCTCACTGACCCTCTTGTAATGAAGGGCCCAAAAGTGACCACTGTATTTGAGGTGCAGCCCCACCAGTGTGAATGGCCCTCCCACTCAGGAGGCAGGGCTGTACTACCAGTATTGTTGTCTTCTCCTCTGAGCAGTGTTATTGTTTCAGTTATACTGGTACAAGTTATCCAAGACTGGATGGATTAGATGGAAAGACTATCTCTTTCCATTGAGATGGTTGCTGGAATTGTCAGTGTGATTCACATGCCCTGATTTTGACACTATGTCACCAGCAAACCAAAGTCAGCCTAAGGGAGCAGTATGTATCCATGCATGTACTTTCATGTCTTTCATGCAGAGTGTAACAGCTTCTGATTCTCTGAATTCATGCACTAACTTGCCACTGACTTTCATTATGTCTGTCTGCATGCAAGATGTGCAGCTAGAGGATTGCCACAGTTAGCTACACAGCTGAGAAGAGGAAACGGTATGAAGGACTTGAGCTAGAAGACACAAAAGGACAGGTGTACATTAACCAGCTGATTCTTTCATTTTGCTTTGTTTTGTTTAGTTTTTGCAGCCCCAGTGGAAGGACGAGATGGCTTTCAGCAACCACACAAACAACAGTTTGGTCATGCCAAATTTACTCCACATGTTAGTGGAAAAAAATAAGACCCTTCGGTTCAATAATTTCAGCAATCCAGCCTTGAAGATGCAAGAAGAGATAATGGCTTCATTTTATATCCTCATCATTGTTGGATTTTTTGGCTTTCTTCTCTTTGTCATGATGCTCAGCAATATTGTTTCCAGCAAGCCTGAAAACTACATTGACTATCTCTATTCTGGGAAACTTAACCCTCAGAGAATCAAGGTGGAGCTTCCAGGAAAGGAGAGCAAAGACACTTTCGTCATTATCAACAGCACTGCCTTACTGGAGCTGCAAAGGCAGGAAGGCAAAAACAACCCTGGATTTGAGGCGCCAAGCACAGATGCGGTCCTGAGGAACGTATGAAAATGGTTTCTTTTTATTATCATCCTGTTGTGCACACAGAGCCTAAACAGGGATATTTTTTGTTCATGAAAGCAAGAAATGAGGAGCTGTGCCAGGATAGATGCAGACCAGTCTTGCTCAAGCTTCCCACGTGCAGCTGTGAAGGTACACAACTGCAAACTGTGTTGTTTCAGCCCCAGGCCTTTGGAGATGAGGCTGGAAATCAAGTCCTTGCTGGCCTATCTCTTTCATGGCTGTTTCTATCATGGTTTTTTATGGCTTGCCTCCTGGGAAAACAGAAGGCCATTCTTGGCATGTTGTTGCTCCAAGAGGGACTGGTACATTTCCAGCTGATGCTCTGTTGGTGTGCCTATTTGCTCTTACTATTTATCCGTCTATTTATTTGGAGGGTGAGAGCTGCCAGTGACCCCATTGGGTGCAGACTCTGTAAGCAGAAACAGCTGATGCAGCCTCTGGTTCCACCCTCACCACCATGCTGGGCACTTGGTGGAGGCAAGCAGTCCAGCCCTTTGGGAAGGCAGGTTATCGCAAAGGTCTGGAGGCACATGTCGGACTTGAACTTGTTTACTCGCTTGGCAGGCGTGATCTGCAGCAGGTTTTTGACAATGGTCATGCATTTCTCAGCAGCTCTCTTCCTGCATGTCAACCTTTTACCAAAGTCCAGGACAACGACAATGGCCAAGACAACCTGACATCTCTTCAGGGCTCCTCCCAGGGCCTACCTGGACAGCATCGAGGCTGACAACTCTCAGGGTGGCGTCATCGTCATGTCAATAACTCCTACCAAATTCCTTCCATGTTCAGTGCTAACCCCCTTATCATGAAATCCCACTGAACTCTCAGCCCCTGCTACTTCCTCGGGTAGTAGACAGCCAGCAGAGGGATGCCGTAGTAGTTTTAGGGTGTTTTCTGCAGGTCACCAAGCCTCAGCAGACCCCAGAAGGAAGGTTTTGCCAATCTCACAGCTCAGGAGCATTCAGTCCATATACAGTCCATGTAGAGCCCTGGCATACAGGGGTCCAGGATGGACAGCTGTGGAGAGGCAAATTTTGTCAGTGGCCTTCAGCTTGCTATATACTTGGTCCACACATTCATTGGAAAAAGCTCTGGAGTCTGCAAATCAAAATGATTGGAAACTGAGGGGGTGCAGATACTCTCAGGACTTGAAGGCATTTTGTCACAGAAGCAAAAATCTTCTGAAATTCTGTAAAATTGTATGCATGTGCTTGAGTGTGGCTGGCTGCACTCAACCTCCTTTCTGTTCCTTTGTGTGTTTTTTGTTAACTGATAGGCTAAAAGTTCTCAACTATTCTGTACCCTAGGAAACATTATTTCCTACCTTTTCTCAAACAGATTTTTATTCTGTTTCTAGCTTCATCTTTTGCTACTGTGATTTCTTTATCTTTTTGTATTGTTTTATTTTGTTTTGTTTTAATGTACCCTTTTCTGCTATGACAGAGTGTTATTATTATTGGGTTTTGCCACTGTTTGGTCCAAGCCAACTGCCTGGAAATTATTTACTTCTTGTGGGCCATATCCTTAAAGGGAGTTTCCAGAGCCTGATCTCATAAGGCATGTTCCAAGAGTGATATTTCCAGCTGATAGCCAAGATGAAATCCACACCACTCTCTTGGCTTTCCACATTTCTTCTCTAAATTCCAGAGATGCAACTCTCCAACACAGACATCTCCTTTTTTGGACAGGTGCGTATTCCCCAGATGCTGTCTCCAGCAGAGGCAAATTAGGCAGTTGAGTTAGTTTTGGACTCCAGTGCCTTTGGCTTCATTACCATGTCTGGTTTAATAACTCCTCAGTTTGAGCCAGGATCTACTATTTATGCTCTCTGCTCCTGAATGCACTCAGTAGCCATGCTCCCATTGCTGCAGCTCAGTTAGTCAGATCTGAAAAACAGGAGGTGTTCTGAAAGTAGGAAAAAACATTTGTAATTCCAGGCTTGTTCCTTCTGCCCAGTATGGATATTTTCCAGAAGATGACAAGTATCACTGTCCATTTTGGAGAAGGATCAGATTTTGCCCAGTGCTAGCATTGACAGGAGGCTATCAGTAGTGACAATACTTGCTTTGTAGACACAGTCGATCAATTTTTCCAGTCATGCAACAGTGTCAGGGAGCAGATTCAAGTCGCTCTTTCATCATAAGTCTTAGACACAGCTTTCAGACATCCACCACTCGCACTAGGTTCTGTGCAGTGAAACTTCACCTCCTATGCAGTGGCTGCAGCTTTTCCAGACAGGCTAATGCAAGAGAAGTGTCAGGCTGGAGGGTGACCTCACAGCCGTGGGAAGTGCTCTCTGCCTCCCTACAAACTTCTGAAAAGTTTGCAAGCTTCCGAGAACAAATTCACCACTGATATAGGACAAAAGTGTACTGATGTCCCCTTTGGTGTCCTTTTGGAGATGAGCCTGTTCCTGTTCACACCCAGAAGTAATCAGCTTTTGCAAAGCTGCCTGGGATTGGGGAGTGTGGTGAGCCCTTCCTCCGCCTGTGCTCACCATATAGTGTGGGCTTTACATCCTGTATTAAGAGTAAAATCAGGCCTCAACCCCACTCAGGTAACAGACCTAATAGCTCTATCCCCTTCCCAAACCAGGCACATCCATCAGTTATATGCCAACCTCTTAGCCTTTAAGCTGCATTGAAGTTGTTTTCATAGAATCATAGAATGTTAGGGTTGGAAGGGACTTTTAGAGATCATGTAGTCCAACTGCCTTGCAGAAGCAGGTTCGTCTTCCATTTTTTTCTTCTCCACCTCAGGGAGACATTTATGTGTGTACATACAGTTTCAATCATATCTGACAAAAAAGCTTAAACTCCTGAAGATGCTCTGTTCCTACAGAGTCCAGGCAATTGATGGCCAGGTATTTCTGAAATAGTGGCTGTTCTTAGGCAGAAACCATGTGACTGTGATGTTACCAAAGGGAAGGCTGATAAGCTCAATCTTGGCAGAGAGTCCCTAATGCTGGAAACCAAATTTCATCAGTTTTCACAAGGTGCTTCGCCAGACTTTGTGGGAAACTGCCAGCAGTTGTACTAGCTCTGTTCTGAGAAGTTTAGGCTCTTACTTTAGGTATTGGCTTCATTTATTTTTTTGAAGTTTCCACATTTTTCTGTTACCATTTGGAGGCCGTTTTTGATTTTGGCAAGCGCTTCTCCTGTGGGTTCCATCACGGATCAAGAGCTAAAATTATACACTTTCGGAAAGTCTGGTTTGACATTAGAACTACTGCTCTGGCATAGGACTTCAGCTCATGTTCAAGACTTCATCAGACAGCTAGATGAAAAATAAAAAATAGATTATTTAAATTGCACATGGTATTTGTTAGCAAAAGAATCCTATTTTTTTTTTTTTGCTCCATGTAGGACTGGAAGACAACTAAATTCCCTGCAGAACAATTTTCTCAAGTGTTGGTTTTGTAAGGAAAAAAAAATTCAATCTCACGAAACATTTTATTTGTATAAAAATAAAATGTTAAATTTCAAAATCAGCAACTTATTTTAGCTGCTACATGTAATACGATACAGCAGTAAAAAAACATCTACTGTTTGCCTAACATCTTGCCTACTGTTCATGTGTATTTCACCATGTTCTGTATTTCATTATGATTTTATTTGGCATTTTAAAATAAAGGGTTTGTGATGATTTTTAGCTTGCATAAAGGATGCATTGACTGGTGACATAATGGGCAATTGGTATGTAACTAATAATTGGTATCCTAATTGTTTTGTTAATAGGGACTTTGTCCATGGTAATTGGTAAATTTGTTATTTAGCTAAGTGGTATAATGGAATTTGGTGAAGCACCCAAAAAGCGCATTAGGGAGGGATGTCACTGCTTAGGACCCACTCGTGTACACAGGCAGTGACAGAGGAGCTGGCAGAAGGCAGAGGCCAGACCTCACACCTCCTTCTCAGGGTTGAGCAGGACGCTGCTGAGCCTACGTGTCCCGTGAACTGCCCAAGTGCTAGTGGGCCTATCCTCCCACACTGCAGGCAACCCCTGGCCCATTGTCCCTGCATGGGGTGCTGTGTGCAATGTCAGTGCAGGAAAACAAGTGATCACAGCACTGATGCCCAAACTCCAACCTTCAGGGCACTGCCTTGCTGCCAGAGGCAGGTCTTGCTGGGAGGGCAGCAAGATGAGAGCAAGAGATGCAGGTGCAACAGCTAAAGAGTAAGAGAGCAATCAGAAGTGCCATTTACCAAATCCCAAATGCACTTGGGAGGTAGCAGCTACACCCTCAGATTTTCTGCTGTGTGGCCTTGCTAGGGAATGTTGGAAATCTGAAATTACAAGAGTAAAGGTCTCTACCCTGAAGTGCTGACTGGCTATGTAGACATGGGGTGGGGAGGGAAAACAGGCAGAAAGTAACCCAGCAAACTAAAAGTAGCACGGGAAATAAAATACATACTTTTTTTTGTCTCAGCCCCATGCCTTAAGTCTCCTGCCTAAATTTTTTAAATGATGTTGAGAATGTGAATAATTGTTTTAAATGCAGACGTACAGTTGGGTTTATGCCATATATACGTGAACATGACAGAGTTTTGAATATTCTTAAATAGTTACTCTGAAAAGGAGATGCGAGCATTTCATTCCGCCCATCTCATTACGTATCTGCTGCATTATCATCGGTATTTTCATAACCAGCTAGGCACAGACCACTTCATGGGGGTTTAAGGAGCTAGGGTCAGCATTGCAGGGCTACCTGACAGCATAAGAGCATCACTTTATCCTTCTGGGACAGCACCACAACACAGTGACGCTGACGTTGCCCATGCCTAAGGCCTGGCAGGCAGAAGGGCTGGTTTGCACCTCCTTCATCCACCTTGCTAAGTCCCTTCACCAGCACATGAAAGCACAGTCAAGCATTCTACCTCTAGTAGCACTCTTGTCACTCAGAATTTACCTTGATGCTGCAAACTCACAAAAGCCTGGAGTGACAGAGCAGCGGTTTCAGTACTGTTCACTACAAAGAGTCCAAAGCGAGGAACACCAAGACTAATTTTCCTGCACAGCCCCAGCAGTACCTACATGTGCAGTCCATTTCAGAAGAGGACTGTGATTTCAAAGCGCATCCCCTGACTGCTGCTGCTGTGTTTTGGTTTGACTCCTGGACTCAATAGCGTGCAAAGGGGCTGGACACCACAGCTTTCAGACAGCGGGCAGCCTGCAGGGTACAGAGCAGCATAGACCTCCTGCGTGCCACTGATGGTCTGAGGGATGAGGTGGGCAGTGTCAGAGTCATCTGTAGCCTGGCATGCTCAGGAGGCCTCAAAAATGAGGCCTACATCATTTTTGTACCTGGGGTCACTGCTTGGATGTTACTACAGTTGTTCTGACTTGTTTCCTACTGGTGTCCATTCACGATCAGTAGGTACCTAGAACGAAAGAGTTACAAAAGTGGCATGCCCTTTTGTGTCTGTCTCAAAGATGGCATGCTGCAACTCAGGCACAATTAAATAATTCCCCTTCGGAGAGGAGACAAGGAAATGGCACCTTCGGTTTAGGTAACAGCATGTACGATTGGCTGTTCCAGTGGGTATCACGGGTGGAGTGCTTGTCACAGCCACCAAGAAGAACTAGGGACTAAGACTACAAGTAATCCTTTTGACACTTTATGTCCATTTCTCAAATGCTGAGGTCCTCATATAAACATTTTTTGAGGACCTCAGGCCCTAATCAGCCCTCTAAACATGTGAACTTTTCAAAAATATCAAGCACTCACTAACTGTAGTAGAGCTACTCATGTCAGCTTATGCTCCTCGTATACACTTACAAAGAACAAAAGCTCACACTAAAAGAGAAAGGTATACCACAGTGTGAAATGCTAATAGAGATGGGTCAGTATTATTTTATGTTGTATTCTCATATGAATATGTACTACTTATTCAAGGATTTTTCTTCATATGTGTACAGTCTGAATCTGCCATTCTTTTGCATCTGGATTTTTAAAAAAATAGAGGGTTTTTTGTTTTTTTTTTTCTGCAGGTATACCCTTCCTCTTACATCAAATTTTCAGACTTCAGCTCACCACATGGTGCTGCTAACATGATGTGCCCCATCACTCATGCCTCAGCAAGGAGAGCATCCAAACAACTGAGTTAGATTCTGTTTGGGATGTACCCATGAGTGCCGAGGGAGCTGGCTGATATTATTGCTAAGCTGCTCTCCATAATTTTCAAATGATCATGGAGGACCAGTGAGGTGCCTGAGGACTGGAGGAAGGCCAATGTCACTCCAGTTTTCAAAAATGACAAGAAGGACAACTCTGGAAACTACAGGCTGGTCAACCTCACCTGCATCCCTGGGAAGTTGATGGAACAGCTCATCCAGGATGCCATTTCTAAGCATGTGAAGGAACAGATGGTTATCAGGAGGCTCAACACGGATTCACCAGGGGGAAATCCTGCTTGACCAACCTGATAGCCTTCTATGATGGCATCACCTATTTCTTTCCTCTCCAAGGCCTAGAGCTGGGCAGGCTGAACATGGTGGACCTTGCCCAGGCTGCTGTGCTGTTGGGCACTGGTCACCAGGCATCACCTTCCAACACTGCTGGGATTGGGCCTGCTCACCAGAGAGGTTTGGGTGGGTTTTGCTGATTCTCCTTCCTCCCATGACAAATGGGCATTGCAAATCCATTCCTCAGCCATGTAATTTGCAAGGGCTGCTTTGATGTTTCTTCAAAGAGGCAGAGTCTGCAATATATAAGAGCTCTCAGGATGCTGCAGCAGAAGCAGATAGTCCAGAAAAATCTTATAACAAGAGGAAAAGTAGCCAAGAAGGCCAGCCTTCACTGGCCAATGTGGACACTTGTTCATGCCAGCAAATGCCCACGGTGGATGCCCTGGAGGTACAAACTGCTATTGAGAGGTTCTCTGCCTATCCATCAGCAGAACTTTGTGCGAAGCTCTGACTACATCCCATGGGAAGTGCATAATGATGACAAACGGATAAAATGCAGCCAATGTGTGCGGGAACAAAAGAAAGGAAGGAGCTGGAGAGGTGAGCTCAGCTGCCAGTCCCACCAGCAATCCACATGTCCAGTATTAAATATTGCCCTGGTTGCTAGAGCCAATGGCCATGAGCTTATTCTTGTGCCTTTGTCTTACAACCATCTCTATCCTACAGACATCACCTGGGCTTCTTTGAAATGGTTTATTACAGACAACAGCAAGAACTTTGCCCTGAGGTCTGTGGAGAGGACCCACTCCTACAGGTGTATGCTCTTCAGTGACTTGATTGTTAAAGGAATAGAGAAGATGACTCCAAACATATGGAAGGTAGTGATTGATGAAGAAATGGGACAACTTCTACTTGACAGATTTTCTTAAATGGTTCTTCCTGCAGTCAGGCTTCAAATCTGTTTTGATTGCTGTCAAATAAGTTACCCTGTTCCAGCCCTGCTGAGCCCTTCTCATTAAAAAAATGTAAACTGTAAGAACTACATGCCAATAGCACTCGTAAAAAAGACAATTTGAAATCAAAATGTCTTGCCTTAGGTGTATTCTGTGACTAGGTCTATATGCTTGCACCAGAGAGGGTGCAAGCCTTATCACAAAAGTGGGCCAAAGCATACCTAAGATCCAGTTTCTGTATTCTGTTCTGAATTCCAGTTTCTGTCTTTTGTGTTTGTCGTGGTTTTGCCCAGCCAGCACAGAAGCACGATGACAGTCTCTCACTCGGTGCACCCATTCACCTCCAACCTCGTTAGGATGGCAGGGGCTCCAGCGAAATGGAGGGAAAAAGATAAGCAAGGTTGTTGTGGTCTGAGACAAGGGCAGAGAGAGCTCACTGCCTATTACAGTTCTGGGCAAAACAGACCCCAAGTCTCGACTTAGAGAGGAAAGTAGGAAAGTTTATTCTACCACCTACAAGAAACAGAACACAATAAAAAGCAGAAAGAGAGGAGGATGATGAGAAAATTACAACCAGCACTTTAAGATCTCTCTCCCCCATCCCTCCTTTCTTCCTGGCCCAGCTCACTGCTCCTCATATCTCTACCTCCTCCTCTCTCAACGGCTCAGGAGGGCAGGGAATGGGGGATGGGGTCAATCTCTCACAGATGGGCTCTGCCACTTCTCTCTTCTCAGATGAGGATGACTACTGGCATTCTTCCCCTGCTCCAATACAGGTTTCTCCCATGGCACACAGTCCTTAATGAACTTCTCCGGTGTGAGTTGTTCCTAGCAGTTGCGGCTTCTGCCAATACAAGGTCCCTCACATGGAATGTAGTCCTTGGTGAATATCTCTGGCATGGATTCTTCACCACAGTTGCAGTTTCTGCAGATAAAGGGTCCCTCTCTCAGGACAAGGCCCCTTCTGGGCATAATTTTAATGAGCTTCTTTGTCATGGGTTCCTCCCCACAGTTACAGCTTCTGTGAATATGGGGTCCCTCCCATGGGACACAACCTGCTCCGGCCATAGTTTCTGCCCCTGGCTCAGGGTCTTTAATGAAGAGAATCACGGCCCCTGGCTAGAGAAGAAGAAAGGAAGAAGCCTCGTCTTCTGACTTCTTCTTAAAAAGTGATTGTGGAGACATCTAATTGGCTCAGGTCCAGAAGTAGGTCTGGCTCAGAGCTGGGGAGAGTTTTGAGCAACTTCTTACAGAATCCATCTTTACAGCCCCTTCCCCATTACTAGAAAAGGCTGTCATGTCAAACCACGACAGTATTCCAGTTCTGAATCCTGTAGGTCAAGCTTCTTTTTGACCCTCCCCCCCTCCCCCAAGCAGGGAATATGCTGAAGCATGGCCAACACCAGAGTCCACAGGGTAAAGTCTGAAGACTTTAATGCAACTTTCCCATGATACACACATTAACATCTGCTATCAGCTCAGTTGTTCGTTGAACCCAGTACCTTGCTTCCTACAGTGGCCTCCAATAAACACTTCAGTGACAGATAAAAGAAAGCTTTCTAAAAGGAAAGTTCCTCTCTGAAGCCTAACAATCGTTAGTTAGTTAACTCAGGCTTTAAAGTATGAAGAGTTCAGTCTCTCGGGATAAAATATGTCACTCATCATTGTAGTTTTTCTCCATTTTTCCATTGCTCATGGAACTGAGTTCAAAAGATTATTTATGAGTGATGCAAAGTAGTATTTTTTAACAGCAGCTTTTTTCAAGTTCATTGAATATTTCAGTTTTATTTTTTTAAAGTGGCTCCCAATTTACATTCTCTGCATTGCTCATTACTGGGTGTGTGTTTATTGTGCACTTCTAAGAGAACTAAGACCATAAAAACATAAAAGAAATGTTATGAAGTGATTCACAGGTTCACTAAAACGTTTCAAAACACTGCGGCAAATCTGTACAGGTTTTCTCCTGCATGTGGGAACTATCTAAACGAGCATTAAAATTTGGTGTGGCAGAGAGATATCTAGAAGAGTCTCATCTACCTTCAGAAGAATCCAGGCATGTGATTCTTTAGAGTTGAGTCGTGAATGTACAGAGAAAAATAACCATCTTTTCTCAGCTTCATATTCATCAGCAAAAACATCTGCTCACGTTTTACAAATATGGGATGTATCAGAGAATGGAAAATTAGGCACTTCAAATGCAAGGAGGAAAGAGAGGGCTAGGGAAGCAGAGCAACTGAAGAGGGTCAGGAATGTTTTTGTTGTCCTCGTCTCCTGGCCCTGAACGTAATTTCACATTGGCTTGAAGTAGCGATTGCTCCACTAAATATCAATGAATACGAAGTGGCGTGAAATCAGCATGAGGAAAGAAATAGGCCTGGTGCCTTGTTACCACAAGGATAGGCAGTAATTGCACAGCAGCTTGGTTTTATTAAGAAATAAGTGGTGCACACCTCACTTTCTCAATAACTGTTTACCTTCATCCGATGACGCTGCACTACGTTAATGGGGTGAATAACAGTCTGTTGTAGTCAAAACAGCATAAACGCGGTGACTTCATTGCTGCGTTCTGGATTCACATGTCGAAGGAGACCAAACTTGAAAGGAGTAGAGACCCAGACTGCTGCTTCTCCATAGCTCAGCCCTCTTGCTCTCTGCTGCTGTGGCTTATGCAGCTGCGAGTTGAGGGCAGCATCACAACACTTCATGGACAGGGCATGTCTTCTGCCTTCCCTTATTCACAGAGGAGCCCATGGGACCAAGTACAGAATCACACGCTTTCCATCCATTTTAGCAAAACAGAAGCATCAAAATGAAGTTATTTCTGTCACAGGAATTTATTTGTCTTTCCTGTTTTGTATTCTTTGGTAAAATGAGGATGAGGACTCCATGAAAGGTTTCACAGAAATAAGCCTGAGGAGAGAGGAAGTGTTTGGTGATGCAACTCCCAGACAGCAAGGAGAAGTCATCCTGTTCCTGCAAAGGGCTGGCAAAACCTCACTGAACACCTTTAGTTTTCCCTGCCTCTTGCTGGAAGGCTGAGGGCTGGCAAAACTTTTCTATCCAGCCCTTTTTAAAGTGTATGGAAACCTGTAGGCTGGCAAAAGAACTGAGTCTGAAATCAAGATAAACTTTGGTATTTTATAAAAAAAATTCCTCTTCTTTCTTCCTCCCTCCCCCTTTGCTGCTGCCTAAGGGTAATTACAACCCGTGTTTTCTAGAAAACCTTGTAAACCTTTGTACTGAGGAAAAATATTGTGGCTCATACAGTTCTGACTCAACTGGTAATTTAGGATAAGCAATTCCTTTAACATATGACTAAACAAGCTAATAGGAGGATGTTATCAAATAGCATGCACCTTATTCAAGAGCACTTGAAATAGCACGCGTGAGTTTAATATCTTCTTGGTAGGATTTTAAATACCTATTATTTTATCAGGTTTGCTAGCAATTACTCTTGTTGTGAGGCTCAGAACATTTGACCATTGCAGGATGTCAAAGCAAAGCTTTTTCTTCCCACTCACGAGTCTGTGTGACTGAAAGGCACCACTAGAATAAAATGATTAAAGTATCTTTGCATAAAGAAGAGCAGCAGATGCAAATGCATATGTTGATGAAGAAGCTATAACAGATGTCCCTCTGCTCCAAGTTAGCTGGAATGCAAATCACCTGAATTTTTATGATGTCTCATTGACTAATTGCTTCTAAATGCTTTTCCAAGACTCATCTCCATGGAAAAAAATCCGCACATTTATTTTCCTCCAGCTCATGAAACAAGCCTGTGATGACTGGCTCAACTAATTTTTCTTTCTTACTTTCAAGTCTCCTGTTCTAAAATCATGCTGCAACCCAGGGTACAGATGGGACAAATGCACTTGGGGCAAGAGCCTATCGAGGCCCAAGCTAGGGATGTAATGATGGCACGTAAGGTGTGAACTTCTGTCACTGAACAGGCAGAGAGGATCCCATTTTGTGCCATGCCTGAGAACTGGGAACAGGCTGGCTGGGTAGTGGAAAGACAACTGACATTGCTCAAAGCCCAGCCTCTGTCTCTGAGGGCTGGTTCCCTGACACTTCCTTCTGCAGGGACCATGTGGATGAGGCATGGAGTGAAACGCACAGACGAACAAAGAAGGGATATAGGAACAGTGTTCTGTGTAAGAAATGCAAACCAAGAAATTTGTTTTAGAAAACAAATACATCTAAGAGCCAGATTCATTTATTGACTTAAAATTGTACTTAACTGTCACTGTCTGACATTTCTTGGTGGGTAGCTCTACGCCTTCTCAAATCAATGAGAAACGCTCTGCCAGAAAATTAGCCTGAGTTTGGGCCAGAGGAATAGCAATCACAGCAAATCAAAAGATCCATAGGACTGGGGAAGTGTCACACCATAAGAAGCTGAGGCACTGAACAGCAAAACCGATCAATACGAGGAAGTCCAGGGGTAAAAAAGAAGACCAATGAAAAAGAGTAGTCACCCATGCTGTTTCTCATGATCGATAAAAAGTGACTACATACTGTCTCTGCTCTGTAACAGCCATCTGAAGAGCCTTTGGACAGACTGGAAACAGTCTGTTGGTCCGGCAGCCTTTGATGCTGGTACACATGGACATTTCCAACAGCCCTCTCGTCAGATTCAAAGAGAGAGAAATTGATGCCATATGGAGATATATATGAATACGTGCCTAATCACTTCTTTGTGCCCAAAACAAAACTTTTCTCTGTGGGAACATATGAGGAGTTCATTGCTATGGAGATAACTGTTCTGGCAATCAGCAGGTATTTCTGTTATCAGCTGGAGAAGGGCCAGCTGGTGGCCCCAAGATCGGTATACACATATGCCAATCAAAGCCCAGCTGAGCCTAGATGATATGCTGAGCTTGTTCCAAGTAGCCAAGACAAATCACTTTTGAAAGCCAAACCATGAAATGATGTAGGCTGTGTATTCTACCCCCCAAGCCCAAATCAGGTAGTCACAGCCAGACTACATGAAAATGGCTTCTGGCACATGTCCAGGGGGAAACTTAGGTGTTAAAAATTTTACCTGATTAGTCTCCAGACATTCACGTGGGTTTTTCCACATGACTGGGAGCACGTCAGACCCAAGACCAACACAAGGCAGCCAGCTCCTTCATGTGATGTCTATCAGCTCCTCACTAAATTTGACTTGAAGGCTTAGAACATAGTTAATAAACAAGGAGAGGATGCAACAAGTTTGGAAGCAATTTTGCAGATACTGTTAACAACCTCTGAAGGCTGGAACAAGTGAGGTTTGTTTCAGTTTAGTCTCCTGGTTTCATCCACAACAGATCTCGAAAGGGAGCTGAGAGAGTTTGCTGCAGTGCTCCTCTTTGGCCAGAGTTGAGACCAGGGGTTTGACAGCCACCAGGTAAGCAGAGATGCTGACTGAGTGTCATAAGTTAGAGCTGGGATCAAGTAGAACTGTGAAGAACTCTATCCCAGGCAGAATATTTGCAAGGCTTTTACTAAAAAGAGCAAGAATAAAAAACATCTGGAACTGCTGATCCCCAAGAGGAAAACTGAGGATGGAAATAGTTTTCTGCATCTGAGGCTTTTGGAAGAGCTAACAAGTATTGAGCTCCCTGACTTGCTGCACAATGGCTTGAGAGAAATACCTCCTGCTCTGGGATGCTGCTCAGGGAGCTCTGCCTTCCTCCTGCACCACTGCTGGTGTGTTTCCAGTAAAAGTCTTGTGGCCTTCTGACTAAAATTAAAACTTTAGTGGTACTGAAATCAAGCTGACTTCATTTCAGCCAAAGTCTAAAAAGGATAATGAGAAAACAGTCCAGTTGAATGCTTCTTCATTTATTTTTTCACTCTAAGGATCACACACACTCCCACAGTCACTGACCTCCCTCAGGTTGGAAAAGTCCTATTCCAGTAGCCACTTCAGTCATCTCAGAACCTGTGAGAGTTCATTTATTTTGTCTTAAAAGCCCAACAGCTCCATTCATTATTACTACACAAAGATTTTGGCTTCTGTTAAAAAACCAAGCCTTTGTGTCACTAAAAGGTACACACACGAGAATGTTAAGAGTTAGACTTATTTCTCAGTATTCAGAACTTGGCACTGGTGACAATGACAACATCCCATAGTGCAAGTGGGGTGCTGCACAAGGTTAAGCTGGCCATCTGATAGACAACATGAATGCTCTTTTTGAAAAGAATCATTTTATGGAACAAGAGAGACTCTGTAGTTATGTGGGCAACAGAAGAGTGTGACCTGGCTCACTTTCTGGGAGGTGAACATGTACAAGAGTATCTTGTGTAGATCCCGTTGTCTAACAACCTGCACACTCATACACACTGAGCACTTCAAGGCTCTCTACCCTTGCTGTCTATCCTGTTTGCAGAAAATCAATTGAATTGAATGTTTTGTTCCTTTCTTAAACTTGTCAAGACTAATTGTATAACTCTTCCGTCAGTAACAAACCAAACTTCAAGGTCCCCAGACAGTTTCTGAGCAAGAAACCTAAACAAATCTGAGCTGTTGTCTCCCCCCAGTGTTAGCACAATTTCTTGTTCAAGGCTGCAACTGTGACACGCAGGACGTCCAAAGGTAAAAGAAAAAAAAACAGCTGTAACCTACCTAGTAATAACATAGATTAAAACTGGTATGACAGAGAACAGATACTGGTTCAGGTCTGGGAATGGATAAGATATCTTGTTTTGGAAACTCTAGGCTATCAGCCTGCTGTGACACCCGTAACAAGCTCTAAGGGTTATCTATGCTGTAGCACTACTCCACAGTTAAAGTAGCAAGGTTGGACCTGGCTTTGAAATCTTACACATACAAAGAGCTTTTCTGATTTGGCTGCTGATGAAAAATGGTGGTGGTGTGGATGACTTTTGAGGACAATCCTCACAGCTGCTTTCTTCCCCATTCAAGCCCCAGACAAAAAAAGAGTCTCGTTCTGTTAATTCCCATCTTGCACATGCTTGGCAATGTAGGGTCCCCAGATTTTAATGCTGGTCCTGATTGCTTTGAGTGCCAAACGGTGCCAAATAGATGCTCATGTGTTTTGATGCTAAATGACTTGCTTCACAGGGAGATTGTGTGCCTTTGATTCTCTCTTACAAAGCAGCTGTATTGAAGGAGAGAATATCGCTGCTTCCAGTTCCATAAAAACAAACAAACAAACAAAAACCCTCAAAAAGCTGATTATTACTATTGGTCTGGAAAAATCTACTCTCAGTTGAAAGTCTAAAAACCATCTAGTTTGGGGCCAATATTCAAAGACTTGCATCAAGCCAAGACTCTGCTTATTTTTGGCTGGTGGAGACTACACAAGCCTTACAATTTCCTCTTAAGGTTTGGGCATGTGGCTTAGCTAAACACCACAGTGCATTTCCCTCAACAGCTGTTTAATGGAGGTGGTTAGCAGAGTCTGTTCTCACTGAACATCAAAGAGTCATTTAATTACCATTCCATCCCACCTTTGCATAGACGGATGACTGCTGAGGTTGTAGGAGGAAACTGCTGTTATAATGGCACTAGGAAAGTCTGAGCCTGGTAGCCCTGAGGGCACAGTAGCAAGGATGTTGCTCTATCCCAGGAACAGGTTTCTGTGATGCTTATATTCCTCAGTCACCAAGGTGACTGCATGAACAATGAGACTTCAAAAATCACTGCAGTTCCCAGTGAGTAACTACCACAGGCAGAGTTCCCTGAGGATCAGCCACATCTGCTGCACACAAACTCAGTCAGGTAGCACTTGCGAGGATATGGCAGCAGTGTGTGCTGGTGCAATTACAGCAGACACTTCAGCCTGCAGCCACAGGGAGAGGGCAAGAGTAAGCCACCCCAGGGGCCTCCCACGTCCTGCAGGACTCAAAAGGCTTCTGCAAGGGCTCTTCCCCCTCTCTTCTTCGTTCCTTTCCCAGCTCCACTGGCAGATTTCAGGTTCATCTTAACTTCCAGAAGATACAGGGATCTAGGAAGTGCTTTATAATTGAAACATGAAAGGAAACGTGAAAGCAAATGTATCTGATGGCACTCCTACACATGCTTAAGCCTTTAGTTCTGTGAACAATAAAACGTATCTCCTCTGCTGGTTAACTTACCGTGACCAAGGATTTTGTGCTACTGCATATGAAGGAAAAGCTAGCAATGGTAATGAACACCCTCTTTGCTTCATAGGCCAAGCAGCAAACAGCCAGCCATACAGTTCTCAGATACTGTATATAGTGAAATAATATAATAAATCTCCTAGCATGAAACCTCCTCAAAGGTGACACTGTGACTTCCATTAATCAAAGGAAGTCCTAGGCACAGAATGTGGTTTGAGAAAGACTTGCTTGGGCATAGAGGGCATAGAATTGTTAAGGTTGGAAAAGACCTTTAAGATCATCGAGTCCAACCACTAACCTCACACTGCCAAGCCCATCACTACGCTAAACCTCAGTACTTCATCTATGTGTCTTTGAAGTATCTTCAGGGTTGGTGACTCCACCACCTCCCTGGGCAGCCCATTCCAATGCTTGATAACACTCTCAGTGAAAAAGTTCTTCCTAGTGTCCAATCTAAACCTCCTCTAGTGTAATTTGAACCCATTTCCTCACCTTCTTGAGGAATTCACTCGTTACTGGATAGATTGATGCCCACCTCACTATAGCTCTCCTTCAGGTAGTTGTAGAGAGCGATCGTATCTCCCTTCTGCCTCCTCTTCTCCAGGCTAAACATCCCCAGCTCCCTCAGCCACTCCTCATCAGACTTGCTCTCCAGACTCTTCACCAGCTTTGTTGCTTGTCTCTGGACACGCTCCATCATCTCAGTGTCCTTCTTGTAGTGAAGGGCCCAGAATTGGACACGGTATTCAAGGTGTGGCCTCACCTGCATTGAGCACAGGGGGACAATCATCTCTTTGGTCCTGCTGGTCACATTATTTTTTATACCTGGACACACCTGGACACGCTGCTGGCTCATGTTCATGTTGGAAAAGCTCATCTCTGGGAGCTTTGTTCATCTGGATTCAAGAAAGGGCCAACAAGCCCCAGATTTACACCTCTGCAGGAAGCATTTTTTCCGAGGAAGCTGCACAGAGCCCTCCTCATTTCCTTCTGTCTGTCCATGAACCTTGTACACACCATGATGCATTCAAAATGTTTTTTCTCTTTAAAACCAGCCCCTTCCTTGCAGCTAATCTTTAAAATCTTCTTCCCCTACAGTTCTGACTCTAGTATTTGAGTGAGCAGCAACCAAAGACATTACTTTTTTTACAAAGGATTTTTTAATTGCATAAATAGAGGCTTAGATATTTTGCTGTACGTATAAAAAGTTGAGATACAGTTTAGGTGAACGGTACACTTGAGGGTTTTATTCCTTTGACACATCCTTCATCTACAGGAAAGCTTCGTTCTCCTAGGAAAGGAATCCAACGTAAGCTGCCAAGTGTCAGAAAATCTGCAGGGTGGGGAAACAGCAGTGAGAACAGCGGGCAGGATACGCTGGCAGCACATGGGCTAAATCTGCCTGCCCACGTGGCATGCTGCAATTGCAGCTAATCACAGCTCTGCAGTGCTGACACTAGAGAACATTTTTGGGCTAGGAGAACTCACCCTTTTTGCAATCCCCATTATAGGAAGCTATGGCTGACAGTTCAAGAGATGGCAGAATTTAGGAAGGACCGGGCCTCTGGTGGGCAACATTGGGCAAGTGAGGTGTTTTCTGCAAAGCCAGAGATACTTTAACACCAGTCACTGGACAAGGCCAACACCTCAGGCCGGACACAGGCACTGTGTGTGTGCAGCAATCTCCCTGGGCTATGGGTCCAAGAACACCTTGGCATCCAGCCCTGCACACACAGCACCCCGTGGTCCTCTCATTACAAGTAGCAGGCTTGCTTGCTTGCAGGACAGCCCACCTCTCCTTTCGTTAGCAATAAAACTCCATATAATTTACTCTGATTTGTTCTGCCAAAATGGAAAGTAGTGTTCTCACAGCATTTTCCAGTGGCTAGTAGAATTCATTTAAAAGTTTAAAATGACACAATTCTGTCCAGAGGTAAGTCCTCTGTCTGATGTAAACAGGAGACTGAAAAACACCTTTGGTTTTGTTGTCTTTTTTCTATGCAAGTTAACCACTTTGTTCCCCTGGTTATTTCCAGGGCCCCTTTCAAGTCACAGTTTCCAATCTTGGTTGCACAAAATAAAACAGTGATAGGTTTGAAAACAGAACTAGTAAACATTTTTAAAAACTAAAACTCTCTTCGTATGTGAGGTGATGACCTCAAAAGGGGAAAGCAAGTTTTTTTTTAGTTTAATGAGGTGTAACTTTACTTCAAACTCCCACCGAGTTTACCAAGGGCAGGCAGGAATAGAATTCTCACTTTGCTGCAGAACAGAGACACGTGAAACTGATACGAAAATCACATACAAAACAAGCTGGGGAATGTAATTGTAGCACTAGATAGTACTCATTCTGCTAATGGACTTGATCCAACAAGTCAGTGATTGTTCAAACTTAGAAAACAGAGAGAATCAGTTCAGCACATGGGGAATGAAATCCCAAAACTTCAAGGAATTTCACACTGTTCATTTTGCTCTTCAGTGCAGAAAGACATCCTTTTTTCTCAGTGAAGTATATATGGTGGATGTTACAAGGCTTAACCTGTGGCATTTCAGTTACCTTGGGAAGTGCCATGGCATGAGATTTGGCCCTTCTGTTCTACAATTTGTCATGTATTTCACAGAAATGTAATGGCTGATTCTTCTCTATCTTAATCATGTGACTTGAGGCCAAGAGGACGTACTGTATCATCCCATCTGGCATGCCTCTTGTGCATCTTTTGCCCAATTTAACCAACTCTTTACACATCAGGACTTCCCGTGCCATTGGTTGGGTGTAAAACTTCAGGGAGACTAAGAGCAGAAAAGGAATACTGGGCTAAGAGCTCCTAAAATCACGAGCCATGGGTGCTGCCAAGTTTTCTGGTGGTAACTGCAATTACTACACAGAATGGGCATGGTATGGGTGTGCAAATATGCTGATACACCACAGGAAACAAACATTACGAGAACCCTGCTGATGTTGATAGTTCTAATTGCACAACTTGAATGCATCCAAGTCAAAATTATGAGATTAATATGGCAGCAGCACAACCGAAGACCAGGGCATCAAATAAATTCTATACCTGAGAGACTCTTCAATCATCCTTCTTCTCTGCTTCTCTTTTCAATTTCTCTTCCCGTTCTCTCTTCAGTCTCTCTTCAATTTTTTTGCTTTGGTACATTTTTACTCCAGCAAATGCTAAGCAAAGGATCAATGTTTTAGCTGCCAAAATGTACATCAGCAACGGGAAAGTCTCCAAAGCCTGAAATGCAAAGTAATATGTTTAGGCAGTTACTGGAATACTTGGACAATTAAAGATGAACCTACAGGGATGCTCTGCGGCTTCCTACAGCAACGTAATTATTCAAAGCAATGGTAACACTCCTCCGTTCATGCTTTTATTTTTTCTGTAAGAAACTGTGCTGATCAATGCCTAGCAGAAAGGACAAGAACGAGTCCACTTCACTCAGCTTTGTACCTGAATCCCCTCTACACAGGCCTTTGTTGCTTTTGCTCGCTTTACAGCAAACAGAATACTGGTACGATCTGGAGCTAAAACAGGGGAAGAACCAAACATCTTAAGATCATTGTAAAAGTGGAAATGCTTCTGAACAATTCTCACATGAGCAATGCATCTGTGCACATCGGCTACCAGATGTCATCCTCTAAGACACTTCTGTGCTCCTAGAAATTTTAATCCATGGCAGTTTTGCAATTAACTTGCCTGGATCTGGAAGGTATAGATAAATACCTTTAAACTCAAGAAAGAGTTAAAAAAAAAACACCAAAACACACAGCCTCCCATGATTCAGTTTCAGGAGTTTCTAATGCCTGGAACCACTGAAATAGCATGACATATCTGAATGTTATAAAAGCGTGCTACTGTAAGTGCACACGGAGTGGAAAATCAAATGCAAATGGGTAATGCTGTGAACTTGGAATACAAATATAAGTAGAGAAGCACAGGCACTCAATGAAAGATGGCAATTCCAGAAGGGTACTGAAGATACGTTAACTTCCCAGCCTACTAATTCAAATAGTCAACTGGCTAGCAGGATAAGTCCAGTCTCGCAGGTTCACAGGGGCAGCTCTCCCTTAGCAAGCCTCCCAGTACTCCCCTGTACCCTTAGCAGCTTTCCAGTCCCTCATAAAACTGTTTGAAACTACTGAATTTAGAAAAAGCCCTGTATCCATAGACCACTGGTCTGTGCCTTTAAAGTCCACAAATCAGAGGCTCAAGTGGGGTCTTTTATAATGCTACATTCAGGCCACTCCCCTCTAATATTACAAAAATCCTTCATTCTCTGTCCGTCTCCCCACATATGATGAGAGATAAAAGTGGCAAACTCTTTAAACCACAGATCTGCAACAGCAGAAAGATAAAGCCAAGGCTTGGGGTTAGCATTGCTGTCTTGCCAAATGGCTTGATTTAACATGTTAAAATTGTCCATGCATGAGGTACTCGCTCAAACATTTCTATGCCCTGAACACGTACTGTGCAGAGTGTTTATGGCCCCAATACACCAAAAGACATAGTGGAGAAAACAATCTCCAGTGGAATTTGCTGAGGAAAGCCAAGCCAAAGAGAATCCTGGAAAGGGGAAAGCCAGCAGGAGTGGAAAGGAGCAGAGCACAGCAAACACCAGGGCCAGTCTACAAGCTGCAAGCACTTATGGCAAGAAGGTGCAACAACAAGTCCTCTGTCCTTGAGGTGTAGAGAACAACCTTCACCATTTTCTTTCTAGGCAAGGAAACCATAAACACAGGACCCATCCAATCACAGCTTACATGCATCTGTTTGAAAGAGCAGAAATTCATTGCTTTACAAATACGCTTTATGAATGTGAGAGAGCCTCACCTTCCAGTTAAATGCCACCATCTTGGCTGCCTGATGATATTGCCCGTCCCACAGCAGGCTGCACTCAGGCACCGACGAGCGTCACACTTCTAAAGGCACAGACCAGGGCAGGAGCATCTTGAAGAAATAGAAATTTAAAAGAATCAGACAATGTGTTTCTACCCAGCACGTCCACCCTGCAACTCTCTGACAAGCTCATCTGCTGCACGGCTCCTGGCAGTGTCCCAGCACCACATGGCTCAGAAATGACCTACACGGACCTTTTTGGAGCTGAGTGACAGGAGCACAGCCTGTGCTGCTGAAGGACAGGCGTCTGACAGGCCCTGGGCAGGTGCCGCGCTTGCACAGAGCGAGGCTGAGCTTCCATCATACACACAGCACCTCCCCACAGTTGCCCAGCCAAACGCACTGTGCCATCTGCTTCCCAAAGTTTGGTGTGTGTGCATGTCCCACCAGCTCACTCACATTTGAGATCCAGTGGATTAAAGCGCACTCAGAAAAGCTGTCCTAGAGTTGGCTCCTATTTGGAGCCTGAATGCCTAACGAATCCTAGGATCTAGTGTAATTGACCAGTTCTCTCTGATTTACTGATAAATTCAACACCTCATGCAGCCTGTAACATCATGGAAGTGAATCAATCATTCACTGGACCCCTTCAGTGGTCAACATCCATTTCAGAGCCGAACTTTGGGGCTGAGAAATGCCTGAGGGGCTGCTGAAGGCTGAAGCACACAGCCACAACACTGCCTTCAGGGCTCTGCTTGCTGCTCCACCAGCTCCAATTTCAGCTGCTAGATTTCAGATTAAGTACATATCCCCTGCCTGATCCCCTCAAGCTGTCTCCTGTGTCAGTAACAACAGAGTCACTGTCAAAAAGCAGGAGGAAGCCCTACATCTTCACCAGCAAACCAGCACCAGCAGCTGATCTGAATAAATCTCCAACACACCACAATAGCTGCTGCTGACCTTTCTTCAGAAACAAGATGTCAAGTAAATGTTCTTGAGACTCCTGCACTGCTCAGCCAGCTTCTTCACAAATGCCCTTATTTATCCAGATAGGGTATCCTCTCTTCCCCCAGCTGCAAAATCCTCACCTTGCAGAGACCACCCAAGAAACATCCCCATGGAGAGGCACCACCGGTGAACTCTGTTACCGAGATTGAACTATACTGAAGCAGTGGCGTGGCAAACTTGTTTGCCATTCAGTATTTACTGTTTTCATCCTGAGTTGCACAGTTCCTTTCTCCACCAAAATGTCAGGGCAGCTGTGAACTAATGAGTCAGTAGTGTTACACTCAAAAAAAAAAAAAAAAGGCATTTTAACTTCTGAAGTTTCCTCCAGGATTTCAGCAACGATTAAGATCTGAAGTTTGCTGACAATTAGTCAGCAAAACCCCCACATCAGTGCAGAATCTGGTTCTCACTGCACGGTTTAGATGGCTATATGCTTCTCAACAAAACCCAAGTTACACAAGCTTGACTTGATGTGAAGGGACTGCACTGCTCAACTGGGGTGTCCTCACCTCGAAATGATGACTTGGGTGGGGGCTTCATCAGATACAGCCCTCACTCTTCTCCTAAATTGCTGTAAACTCTGTGCTTCGGTCGGAATCAATTTTGCAACGTGTTGTAAAAAGACAAGAACTCGTCCATTCAGACACACGCTAGCATCTGGCATATGATGCTGAAAATGGGGTTTTAGTGATTTTTTTACATACAGAAAAAGTTTTAGACTCGGCAAACATTATGCAAGCATGATTGCAGGGTGCTGTCCCGTCAGCAAGAAGCAGAGTATAATGTGTATCACAGTGTGCACTCCTGTGAACACTCTTGGTTGCGAGTTGATTATTTAAACATTTAGCAAAACAATTCTGGCTGCTGAGACGCTAACCTGAATCTGCCCGAATTGTTTATCTACTGCATTGAAGTCGCAAAGAACAGGAAGCAAAGAAATTCTCTCTCTGTTCTGAAGAGTGGTGTTTTGATCCCAAGTGTTTCCTGTGAGAGCTGACACTTTCAATGGTCTGTCCTCACAGTGTCTCCTGCAGCTGGAAATAAGCAGGGGAGCCACCGTTCTCTCCACATTGCATTCCCACATCCTGTGCCACCAGCCTCCAGTGGTCAAGCACTTCTCCCCACTTTGTCTCTTGACTCTTTTGGACTGCATCTTGATGCAGACCTTATTAAAAACAGCTGAAGCCTCACGACAGAGGAAAATGCTGGAGCATGAGGCAGGGAGAAGAAAGTGGGAAGAGGAGAGAAAAAGGCAGGATTCACTTCTCATTCGAAAAACAATATTTGTTAATGTTGAGGTTGGCAATTCGAATGCAAAAAGCTCAGACACTACTTTCAAGGTTGTGCTATCTTAAAAGCAGGAAGGCAAATAACAGCTGAAGTTTTGTGTTTGCCTTTTCAGAGGCAGATAAGGCACAGATAGGAGTTCTGAACACACCTACAGTCAGGCATTGTTCATTGCCCAGGAAAATGTAAGCTCCCTTGACAAACACAGAGCTACTGGGAATGGAAGCTGGGCCCCATAGAAGGTCACTTAAATTACCTTCACTCACAAGCAAGGAGGTCTTGTAGGGAGCCACACGAGAAAGAATCGGGAGGACAAGGCTCTGCCTGAAGCCCTGCTGAAGACTCTATGACACATACTCCATGAACTATCACATGCTTGTGGAGTCCTATGCAGTGTAGGGACAAAATGATGTAACTCTCACACATCTTGGTGGCCTTTGTCACTGTGACTGCACCTCGCAGTCACGAGCCTATTTACACTCAGACCTACTGGGGAAGCAGAGCAAGCTACTGCAGATGTGAGAGGAAGAGGGTCTGCCCATACTGCACACCTCTGAGGTCTTCTGGATCCAGAGCAGGCAGACAGGGTCACCAAACATGGCTCTAGGAGCCTGTGTTCTCAGCAGGGCTGAAGAGTTCCCTGGAAGGGCTATGCCAACCACCAGAGCTAGACTGTAGCTGAAAGCAGCCCCAGGAATTCTGTACAACGTTGTGTTGTGCAACACAATCACCCCAGACAGAATAAGGAGTTGGGCCCTGGACAGATGGGAAGTCTGTGGTGCAGTACAGAATTGAATCCAGGTCTCTCAGCCACTGAATTACAGCTCCAGTCCACCACAGGAGTCACATCACAATCCAACCACTCACACCATCATTTGCTTATGTAGCAGCAGACTTGCCTGCATGCACCAGAAAACACCTATACAGGCATTTGGGTACTCACAAACCCACTTGAATTGTCTTGGCCGAACATCCCATGCAGCCTGTCAATAACTACATCTACTCGACAACAAGGGACTTGAGATATTTTGTCTACTGGGATTTTTGAGCAACTCCATTTTATCCATTTGTGAAAAGCTATAAAAGTCACCAGTCACAAGGCCTCAGAAAGCAGGGGGTAGCTAAGGTCATGTGACTGCACTTAAAAAGGAGTGATGGCCGAGTACATCCTCAGTTAGAAAACGGGTTTCACTCCACTCATCTCTTGTTGCTGCTTTCTTTAACGCACATATTTCAGGAAGCAAGACAAATGCTTCCCACATGGACAGTCACCAGAGGGCTCATCAGTACATGTGACCTACCACATCATGCATCAGGCTGAGCATCTGCAGGACAGGATCAAGCCTCCTCAGAAAAAAAGAAGACTACTGGGTCACAGAAAAACATAGTAATATGGTAAAGCCCATCATCTGTAGAGAAGCATAGTGGAAACAACTATGAAACAGGGTTGCTCCACCAAGAATCCACCACAAGCCACTGTCATAAGATGCAGCAGTTCAGAACCTTCAGTCAGAAGTACAGACCTGTGTACCTTTATGGCCTCTATGTGTAGGTGAGTCTAGAGACCACTCCATAAAAAGACCTATTTAATCATTCAGTTTACACTAGTGACACTGATACTGAAATTCGTAAATTAACACCAACTCGAGAAACATCAAAAAGATAAAGCCATATAAGACCTTCACACCTGAGGAAGCAGAAATGACAATATTAGCAATGACTCCAGCAGCTCCCCACATGCTCCAAACTCTGAAAAATAAGAAGAGAGCAGATGGGACGTATCAGTCGTGACATTTGGAATAAAATCAAATAGAATCAAGACCAAAAACATCAGTAGCACATTAGAATGTTCCACCGTGTCTCCCAAGGCATCACTTCAGCCATATCCCAGGGCCTCTGCAAACTGCAGCCCTTCGCTGGCTACCTCCACGTCACCCTAGGAAATTCTGCTGGGCTGGCAGCCTCCTCTGCCTCCATCCCGACCCCAGCTCTGCTGTGGCCCTTGGTCACCTTTCCTTGTCCCTGCATGCCCAGAACTGCCGGCAACCCAAACGCGCACTCCACCGAGGCAAAATTTTCAACAAACAATAACTTCACATCTTTCTTTGTCACTTATTTGCTTATTTCTTAAAAAAAAAAAAAAAAACCAAAACAAAACAAACAAACAAAAAAACAAACCAACACAACAAAAATGTGTTGGATGCTTCCAAGCTGCTGTGCATCACACCCGGTGGTAACACGCCAGAAGACGGCGAAAATTAGGCCTGACGCAGTTTATAGCAGTTTATGTTCCCTGCCGGCGGATTCCAGCAAACGAGCGTGTCTCCTTGAAGCTTTTACCTCAACACGCTCCCTGGTCCGGAGGTTGGGAGCTTCTTGCTCCCGCTTGGCGCAGCCGCCGGCGCGGGCAGGCAGCTGGGAGAGCAAAGGAACCCCGGGGAGGTGGAGGGGGCAGGAGAAGGGGGCGAAGGCAAGTTAGGCAGCTCGGGAGCGGGCTGGCAGGGGAGGGCAGAAGGACAGGCAGGGGAAGCAGGAAGGCTGCGGGTGATGGGACGGCCAGGCAGCCCGGCGGGCAGCGATGCAAGGCAGGGCAAGGAATCCGCTCCCGGCCGATGTCTCGCCGCCGCCCGCTCCTGCTCCTTCAGTACGGGACTGCGGGCGCCAAGCCAAGCAGGGCTGTGGAGGAAGGCCCAGGGGGGAAAAAAAAAAAACCCTGTCTCCTACCTCACAGTGCGGCCATGGCTCTGAAAGAGAAGGCGCGACAAACTACATCTCCCAGCAGCGGCAGCGGCTGTGCCCGGCGGGGCAGTCCCGCCTTCGCTCGGCGCAGCCGCGTGTCCCGCACAGCCGCCGCTGCCGGGCGCCGCGGCTGAACGTAACACCCCGTTTATTCAACACCCCCCCCACGATTATGATGCGGTAAAGCAATTCCCACTCGTCCCAGGGCTTTAGGTGCGAGGGTAGAACAGCCCAGGTCTCGGTCCTCAGCCTGCGCTGTGCAGCCTTTCAGCCGTGCCCCGGCCCCCGGGAGCAGGACCGGAGCTGCCGCCTGGTTTTAGCGGGGAGCGGCGCCCGAGCGAGCCCGGCAGCTGCTGCGGATGCTGGTGCGCCTGGCTACGTTGTGCGGGGATGCCGCTCCGACCGGACCTTGCCAAATAAGGCTCTCCGTGACCGCGGCATGGCCGTAGCGCCGGTTGGCCCCGGAGTCCCTCCTCTCCCGCTCCCTGAAAAACCACATCTGCGTTTCCCCCCCCCACTCCCCAAAATAAAAGTCCCACGGCCGGATGCGGGCAGCCACCCGGGGCAGGTGAGGGGAAAAGGGGGCACGCTGGTTGGGGAGAGCCTCACCAGAGAGCCGTGCTGGGAGCTGACAAGCCTTCCCCCAGCACTTACGGACTGAGTGACTTCTTACCCTGCCTCCAAAATGCACATCGGGGAGCGCGACAGCACCTGCTGTACCCGATCTCAAGACCAACCTCCAAAGCAAGCCAAAGCTTCCCACAAAGAAAGCCCTTTTTAATTTCTTTTTAACGTGAGCAAAACAAAATTGTCAGAAATGCAGCGCCAGACGTGGCTGAGGTGTTTCAGCCAAAACTTTCTGAAAACAAGCCCACACGATAGACAGCCAGCATGGGAACTTTTAGCTTGAGCGAGTTAAGCCTGGCAACGTGAATCGGTGCTAAACCCAGAGTCTTATAAAATGAAGCACGTTTTAATACTAGAAGTGTCACCAGTTGTGCTTCAGATTATTCACTGAGAGACAGCATTGTGATACTTCAGCAGCGCAGGAGAAGACAGACTATCCATCAGCCAATGGAAACCATTACCCAACTTGTGAATCCCTTCAGAAATACAGCAATGGGATAGCCTTGGTAGCTGGGTATAGAAATCCCTCCTCAGAAAGCCAGAAGGCAGGACCTTAGTGGTCTACTGGCATGTGACTAGCACCACCATCACCCAGCTTGCATCCCAGGTTGACAAATTGCTCCGGAGAACCAAAGAGCAGCAGAAGAGACAGCTTGGCCAGCTGTAGACTTGAGGACAGATCATAAACCACCGGAAGCTGCCCTGGACAGCCAGGGTATGCTCCTAGATGAGGCTGCTAGTTCAGAAGCTCTACTGATATAAAAACAGGCTTTGTCAGGCGGCCATGAGTCAATCTTTGCTGCCAATGAATAATGAAATGAAAATGAGAGCCAGATCATTAAAAAGTAATTTGGAATCAATGTGTGTAGGTATAGGTTACCTCCTATGATTCATATCGTAACACATTGTTCAGTCAAGAGATGGAGATTTTGATATTTTACTGCACATTTTCAAATTATTTTTAAGATGGGCTTAAGTCATACAGTTTGGATCCAAATTGGCACTTTTGACCACTAATTCAAAGTTATTCTGAGGTGGTAACATCCATATCTGCTTCTGGATGTTCAAAAAGCTAAAAAAAAAAAAAAAAAAAAAAACAAATTACTCATTCTTCTGGTTTTATTTTCCCAAAGAACAGAATATCAGAGCAAAGCACAATAATGCATTTTTCGTGTGTGTTCCCCAAGCTGCTGTGCCAAAAGTCCTCGTGGGAAACAGTGATACCGATTTCCTTGGCACTCCGTTCCACATTGACCCATCTGTTAATCTGAGGAACAGTTTCACAGCTATTGGTAATTCCGGTGGGTTCCCTGCACATGGCTTTATGATTTCCTCATTGCTGGTGTCTTCAAAAAGTCAAGGTGATCCAGGGCTTCCTTTCTCCCTCGCACCCAAGTTTTCGTGGATCACACCCTTGAGGTCTTCTCGATTCAGAACCTGGCTTTTATACTTCTCGCCCCAATCCTCAACGATATACTGATGATAGGGGTCATGAGAGTGCTCTCGCCTCTTTGATTTCACAGTACTCACCAAGATTGCCACAATAATGAAGGAGAACATCCCAATCATCACCATCAAATAAAGGATAACGTAATCAAAGTTTTCAGCTTCGACCTTGGCTTGCAATTTATCTGCCGCTTCCGTCATGTTTCTCCTCCAGCCATTCATGTAAGTGAGAAAGGTTTCCTTGAAAATGTCTTCCACCGCCCGAGTGAAGTTTTGCATTTCAGCCATCCTTTGCAAGATATAGCTACGAAAAACAACATGATACTTACTTTAATCAAGGACCTCTACTAAACCAGTTACATTGGTTTATTTTGTTTGTGTTATGACAATTAAGTAATAACAACACCTGCCATCTGCCACTTGAAAGGGCAGCACTAGTTTTACATCAGCTGAGATTCCCCATCTCTGAGTGGTTCAATATGTTCACAGACCTGAGGAGGTCTCACTTCTCTCCTCATTCAGGTCACATTCAGGCTGTGGGAGGCCAAATATGCCTCGAAGAGGACCAGTGAGCGTGGGAGCCTGTGATCCACCTTACAAGGGTCAAGATATACTGCTTTCCCTACTGAGGCAAAACCTAAGCGAAAAAAGCATTATGCCTGGGAGAAGACAAAGTGCATATGGGGTCCTGTAAGGGCTGGTACAGTGCCACTCCAGGCAGCTGCCCAGGATCTCTCAGGGAGGGATGTGACCTTCCCCCTTTCCTGTTTAGTCTTGGACACTACGTTTGGTGTAAAGGCTGGTGTGCCCATGCAAACACAAATTAGTCTGTTGGAGCGTTATAGCCAGACAGGTATTAATGCAAAGCTATGTCTGTCCTGCACCTCTCCCACCCATCTCAAAGCTTGCCACAGTCAGACCCAGCTGCTGCTCAGAAACCCATGAATCAGGTTTCCATCCCACAGGAGACATCTCCCTCCAGCACACACCTGGAAAGCTCACTCCCGCCCAGGGGCAAGGCTGGCCCGGTTTCACAAGGGCATAGTGCGGGTGCCCCTGCACTAGGACCTGTCAGGAGTTCAATGGTCTTTCTCTAAGTCTAGATTTCAGTGTAGCTAACTTTACTAGCAGAGGGGTAAAGGGTGGGAGAGAGACCCCCCACTGAGGCTTCCAGGCTGTTAACTCTTGAACAGAGCAATGTGGGAGGGAGGAAGAGATGAGGGAGAGATACCTGCTCAGCAAATGATTACTTGTCAGTCCAAGTAGTCCCCTGGTCAGTCACTCTGTGCTGGTTCTGGGCTAGGTCTAGGGCAGAAACCATCACTTACCAATTCCAGTGAAGGAGCTCTCAAGAAGCTCTGAGGAAAGCCACTTTCCTTTTCTACCTTTCCTACATAAAATGGAGGGTGTAATTGGATTGCAGCCTACTAGCCAGAAAAAAAACCAAAGGGCACAATGTGGCATTTCAGTGTGATGCTCTTGTCTACCCTCTACTGTTTTTCAGTGTTTCAGGCCAGCCAAGCAATGGCATGTGGCAAAGCTTCCAAAAAGTCAGTTGATCTGAGTGCAGTCTTCAGGCAGTAGTGAGCTTACTGCAGCCTATGGTAAGAGATGGTTAATTTTCATCACTAATAAGAAATTGTGTCTTTCAAGATGGAATTCAGCAACCTGCCTCCCTCTCCTTGGTAGACTAGCCTGGCAATATCTGTGTGCAGAGAACAGGCACGCACACACAGAAAGACACAGGTACACGTGCAGGTAAATCTCTCTGCCCTTAAACACTGTCACACACTCAAACACAGGGGCTAAAGGTAATTAATGAAAGTAAGCATACTATAAGGAAATCCAAATACAGACCACCTTGACAGTTTTTTTGTGTGTGTAAAATCTGTCTGCTTTTTCTTTGATTCAGAACAAAAATTCCTATGCTTTTTCAATAGGAAATAAAAACATTAACAACAGAAACTTACCTTTCCTGTGCCCTTCTTCTAATGAGATTCACAGTAATGCTTGGGATTTTAAAAGTCCACTGGATACTCTGGAAAAGAGCAGAGGTATCTTAAACTTTAAGTAGCCTCCAGCCTGCAGAAGGCTATAAGCAATTTTCTGTTAAATAAGTGCCTTGTACTGCACGCATTATGTTTATATTAAAGTTTAAATCTAATCTCACCCAGAAAGTCAAATATTGGCTGATGTCGTATCAGATGCTGAGAGCTGCTCTATGCTTATTAGTGAAATTTCATGTGTTGTAAAAAAGCGCTGCTGTGCTTTCCCGTGCACAAACATTGATGCAGCTCAATCTTTGTCAACCCAGACAGGAGAAGAGTAGAGATGAGCTCTGCTGTTTAATGATAATGGTAACAGCGATGAATTCCTGTGGCTGATATGGGCATGAGAGGCTGAACAGGCAATGTGAAAGGCCTGCCAACTTATCAGGCTGCTTAGCACCCAAGATTTGCCTTTCCTTCCACCAGGATCATGCTTGTTAGTGACCAACCCTTATGTGAACCCCTTGCTATGAGAAGCAAGTCCTCGTACACAGCCAGGACCAGCTTCTCTGAGGTCTATTCTGTTTGTACCTCACTGATGATCTGGAGCAGGAAAAGACAAAAACTTGCTTTAGAAAAAAAAGCAGAATTAATTAGTGTTGGTTTTATTTCTAGCAAATAGCACATGCTGACACCTAACTGAAAGGCTCTGAGTCACACCTTAGAAAATAGCAGTGTGCTCAGTGAAATGAGACAACTTTGGTTTCAGTCAGCAGGGGTTCCTGGATATGATCAGGACATCCACAGGTGACAGATTAGAGTGGGATCGTAGTGCAAAGTGCTCCACAAACATACGGGCTGGGGCAGACCTTCTATAAAATATATTTTCATTTTATAGGAAGTCTTGCCAAAGCAATTTGCAGAGAAAGTGATTTCTCAGGTAGCTCTGCTTTGAGAAAATAAAGCAAAGACGGACGACCACGTAATCAACAGCTCACATCAGAAGAAGGGAGATATGCTCTTGGTGTGGAAAAGTGTTAATCCCTGAGGAAGCCCTGCTAGTGCTGTGCTGCCGGCATTGTCATGGTTACTGCTATCATTTCTTCTGGATGATTTTCTGTGCATGAACACTCCAGCACAAGGGTGAGCTGCTGGCAGTTTTTCCTCTCTGATCTCCCCGCTTCTCTCTGGCAGTTTTCCACCTGCCCTTGGCTTGCACCCCTCCAAAGTCAAAGTAGCTGGCAAGCTGCTTCTGTTTGCTTTGATGAAACTCAGGACCACGACAACTCCAGCCTCCTGCATTGTGCAGCCAGAGTCACACCCTAGTTAGTCCTGGCTGGATAAAGCCACCTGGGGCCACCGGTGTGTTGTTAGAGCAGCTACCAAATGTGGGGCTGTGAACATGGCTTCTGGAAATAAGAAGAGGAGCTATAGCCTCAGAGGTTCCCAATCAGAGTAGATTGGAAACTGCAGCCCTTGACTGCCAATAACCAGGTGAAAGGACTTACCTTTCCTTCAGCCAGCCTTTTCTACCATCTGTTCCTGGCCAGTCCTGTCTGGCCAGTACTTGCAGGGATACACTCATGTGCTTGCACAAGCGTACTTACATATATAAAAGATACAAATGTTGTCAAGGAGACATGAAATTTAACTACCAGTTCTGTTCTCAGTGAAGCCGTAAGACTCCTTGAATAATCCCATTCTGCTACATGTCCCTCTGAAGGTGACATTTGCTTGGGGTTTGCTTAGCATGAGGTGACCATGCACAGACAACATGGAATTGGTTAAAAAGGAGGGGCAGACAAATGTCTTGGACAGTAAAGGTGACTGCCTCAATATTAGTCTCCCAAATGGAGACTAATCTTAATCAGTTGCTCCTGGTCTCAGGGCAGAGGTTGATTGAGCCTCCTGTGTCTACCCCAAGAATGGCTAGGTTATGGCAATCAGGAAGAGACCCTTGGTAACTGGAAAAAGGCAAATGTCATGCTCATCATTGAGAAGAGCAACGATTAAGGAGTAGATCCCTCTGGAAGCCATTGTCAGGCATGTGAAGGACAAAAAGTGATTTGGAACAGACAGCACAGATTTACCAAGGGCAAATCGTGCCTGATGAAGCGGACTGCTTTCTATTGTGAGATGAGAGGGCTGTTTCAGTGAATGAAAGCAGAATGGTAGTGGTGGTTTACCTTCCATGACATATCATAGTATTCTTGTGGCCAGATTGGAGACATATGGCCTAGATGAGCTGGACCACTGTCATGGGCAAGATAAATGACAACCCATAGCAGATCTGGGTGCTGGGCTTTATGTAAGAACCAAGGACATCTGTGACTTTATACCCATCTTCCAGCTCTATTGCAGCAACTGACCATTGACCGATGAGGCAGTGCTGTGGCAACATCTGCTCCTGCCTCCCAGGTGGTGTGGAGCAAGAGGGTCCACCCCATGACAGAGTATTGTCATCAGCAGGAGGTGTACCACAGGTGAACATGCATGGTATTTAACAATTAGGAGAAATGGCATTACAGTTGGATAGATTTTCACATGTAGCAGCCATGTGATCTTGAAGACACCATCTGATGAAAACATTCTCTTTTCAGATGTACAGTAGGTTCGAAACTGAACGATGCTCAGTTGTTCATAACCTTCAGGATTGATAACCCTTCTGAGACTGTGTAGCACTCTCTTATTTTGTTGGCTATTTTACAAATCCTTTGTTAGCCTTACTGGTGAGACAGTGAAGAAGGTCGCAGACATACTGAAGATCCTGTGGTTAGACCCAGGTATCACAGAAGAGTTTATGTGAGTTCATTGGCAGTTCATCACGCCCCACACATTTTGATATATCTATTGTAAATGCATAAAGGGGTACTCATAAATAAACACAACAATGCATACAAATAACATGCATAAATCACTATCTATAGGATTGGAACGAGGCTCTCAGTTTTCTGTGTTTCTTGTAGAAGATAAGACTAACAGAAGAATGTAATTATTGTTGATCTTTGTTCCCCAGATGGTTTCCTTCATAGGAGCTTCCAGTATACTGGGTCAATGTTTTCCAATCCTCTGTGATATTTTCCCATATTATTTCTCCGTATTCTCTACAATAATAAACTTGGATCCACCTGAGGGTACTGATGGACCTGGCAGAAATGCTCTCCAAGCCACCTCCTATCATCAACCAGCAGTCCTGGCTAACCAAGGTGGTCCCAGTGGACATGAGGTTGGCAAATATGACACTCATCTACAAGAGGGGCTAGAAGGAGGATCCAGGGAACTGCAGGCCTGTCAGCCTGACCTCTCTGCTGAAGAAAGTTATGGAACGTATCATCTTGAGTGCCATCATGAGGCACATACAAGACAACCAAGGGTTCAGGCCCAGTCAACATGGCATTATGAAAGGTAGGTTCTGCCTGACTAACCTGATCTCCTTCTATGACAAGGTGACCTGCTTAGTGGATGAGGGAAAGGCTGTGAATGTGGTCTTCCTGGACTTTAGTAAAGCGTTCAACACCATCTCTCACAGCACTTTTACTAGTTCTGGTGAAGCTGGAGGTGTTCATTTGGGTTTTCCAAGAGCCATGCAATAAATGCATATAGAAAGAAGGAATGAACACGTCTACAATAATGCTTTGAATCAAGTTGTCCCATACATCCTGTGAAGGAGTTAAATCTTCAGCCAGCCAGGTAACATTGACAGATTGTTGCTTGTGAGGCTTTAAGTTCTGGAGAAATTGAAGATGGTCCTCTATGCTGGCTGATTGTTCAGTTACATTCTGAACTCATCCGTTCAGAATTGAGTGTTCATGGTGTCAAAGAATGACGTAGTCTACCGTCAGTCAATTTTGTGATGTTCGTAGGTGTACCGCTGTCACCTACTTAAATGAAAACCAACCAAAGCAATGAGAAATAGCAATGTCAAAATTATTTAACATAGTATAATCTTGTAATGCAGCTACTGGCATTGGCACACCAATGAAACACATTGTTAAGAGATCCAAACCTCCTTCAGTGTAAAAGGCAGATGAACTCAGTGGAGGCTGAGTTAAATATTGCCATACTGATCTTGCAGAAATATGTGCAGTGAATGTGCTTGTAGCACAGACTACAAAGCACAACAAGCCAACCTGTGATAAAAAGAGGAAAACGGGAGCATCGTCTTGTTTCAGTAATACATGCACTGTTGCTCCAGCTGCTTCAGGTAATATTACTCTGGGTTTGGTAACCTGTTGTGGAGTGTTGGCCCACACACTTTGGAGAGCTGTGTCTTCACATTTTCAGATTGGACTTCAATTTGACATTGGGTTTGTGATACTGGTAGTACTGTTCCAATACTGTCCCCTCTAGATAAGACACCGGTGTTTGTCAAATAAACATAAAATACAAGAACTTGAGAATCTGATATCAACAAAGGATGTAAAATAAGAGAAGTTGTGGTAGAGAACTATACGGCATTCTCAGGGATTACTGTATGAATTTTCACACCTAGACTAATAGGTCCCAGTCCCACTATGCAATCTGTAGGTGTAAATTATTCCACTTCTCCTGTAGTTTATGTGCATGTTGTGCTTTCATCAGTAAACCAGGTGCTTTTTTTGTACTCTTCTATTGACTTGTCTTAAGGGGATGCCTCCTCCACTGGAGATGTAAGGATATCTCCTTGGGTGGGAGTTTCCCCTAGTATGGGCATAAAAGTTCTCCAATACCCTAAACATCCAAAAAAGATCTTTCACTGTTTCACTGTAGTTTGTACAGGAAATTTCTGGACTGTTTGCTATGTGCTATTTGGTATTTATGTAACCTATCCATGCCAAAACAGTCCCCAAAGTTGTACAGTAGTACCAGGGCTCTGTATTTTCTTTGGATCAATCTCCCAGCCTTGATCTTGTAAACGTCCTGTCATCAATTTAGCAGCTGTTTCAATTTCTGATTTTGAGACTGACATAATCAATAGATCATCAATATAACGGTAAACACTGATAGTAACAAACTATAGTGCTACATCGCCTGCTATCATTTTGAGGCAAATTGAGGGACCATGTTTGTAGCCCTGAGGCAATACCTGGAAAGTATATTGCTTTTGTTGCCAGGTAAAGGCAAACTGGTCTTGGCTTTCTGAAGCAATTATAGAAAAGATAGGATTAGCAAGATCTGTCATCGACTTCCAAGACTGTATGTTTCTGTTGTTTTCTTTTCTGTAAGAGTAATCATGTCTGGTACTGTAACTGCAAGGGGAGGGGGGTAACTTTATTCAATTCTGTATAATCTACAGTCATTCTCCAAGTGCCGTCTGGCTTTCAGACAAGCCAAATTGACTTATTAAAAGTATTCATAGTTTCCCTAATTCCTGATTCTTGAGGTGCCTGAATGGTTTGGGTAATTCCCTCCTCTCCCCTAGAATATGATATTGATTTACAGTTACCACTTTGGTAGTCACATGCATCACAACCAGATGCCACTTCGGGAATCCATACAGGACAGTTATAGATCAAATGGCAAATACAGCTTTTGAAGTGAACTTTGNATCTACAGTCATTCTCCAAGTGCCGTCTGGCTTTCAGACAAGCCAAATTGACTTATTAAAAGTATTCATAGTTTCCCTAATTCCTGATTCTTGAGGTGCCTGAATGGTTTGGGTAATTCCCTCCTCTCCCCTAGGATATGATATTGATTTACAGTTACCACTTTGGTAGTCACATGCATCACAACCAGATGCCACTTCGGGAATCCATACAGGACAGTTATAGATCAAATGGCAAATACAGCTTTTGAAGTGAACTTTGTGAAACAAAAGTGACCATTTAAAGTTTCAACCATGTGTCCTGGCAACACATCAATACTCAAAACACATTCCTTAACTGGGGCAATTAACATCATAGCAGTAAATGGCACAACATTTCCTATTGTTAAGGACACTGTAGCTCGGAGGCTGGAGATTGAACTTTCCTTTACTGATAGCACTGTGCAATACAGTAACTTCAGCTCCAGTGTCCAGGAGAGTTAATACATGTACAACCCTGCCATCCTGCCACACCATAGCTAAAGGAACATGGAGGTGTTGGTCCTCCTCATGGCAAGAGACTACTGTAGGCAATTTTGGGGGACATGCCAGAGGTTCATTTCTGTTGCATTTGCAGCAGAGCATCGTGCATTGAGGAGGTGGGTGGGGTGGAGGGTGGGCACAGAACTGGTGGTGGGGATAAGGGTGATTGGGGTTTTTTGTATAAAAGCTAACTTTTGCCATTGATAAAGCATTTCTGATGTTGTGGTCCCATCTATTTCTGATTGTGGGATACCAACTTGTACAATATCATTCCACGTTTGTTTCCTCATCACTCACGATGTAAATTCTTTTGGTTTTGCTGACTTTCCTTTGTTCATTGGGAAAAAGGATTGTTAAACACTGGCACAGGCTGCCCAGGGAGGTGGAGGAGTCACCATCCCTGGAGATATTTAAAATACATGTAGATGAGGTGTTCAAGGTCATGTGTAGCATTGGCCCTGGCAGTGTGAGGTTAGTGGTTGGACTCGATGATCTTAAAGGTCTTTTCCAACTGAAACGACTCTATGATTCCATGAAACTTTACTTTTTGTATTAAATCAGCAGCTGATGTATTTATACACAGCTTTTGCCATCTTCTTTTTCCTTCCTTTTCTTTAAACTACACATAATTTGTCAATTATAGGGTCCATCACTTAGGATTGTGAATTTTGTAGGGTTCATTCTTAGAAACAAAAGAATATAGCTGTTAAGTGTGGTTATTGGAGAGGTTGAGTATCCTCTCATATGTAATTTTCCTTAAGTATTTCTTCTGTTCTGGTTAAAGAAAAATATTGTGTTATTCACTATGCCTTTCAGATCTCAAACCTTTGTATACACAGACTTAACCCACAATCTTCTCAGCCTTTAACTACTGATAGGCTGTACCACTAACTACAGATACTTAAAGTGCTGATAACATTTAATTAGTTTCCCCACTGCTTCGGACTTTTAAATTCTTGATAGCCCTCCTAGATTATTTCTGGTATTTACATTTGCTTAAAAGAACATAGTGAAATTGATGGTTCTGTGGCTGGATCTGGCTGCTGCTTTTCAAATTGTTGTCCATCAGTGGATCACTCTGTAAAACAAAAAGACCTGCCAAGGTTACTTGGTTTACTTAGCTATAGTTTGGCTTTAACTGTGACTGCTGAAACCTTTCCTCTTAAGATTTCTCATCTGTGAATTAAGTTTGAATGGTTTTTTTTGGTTGGTTTTTCATTATAATACAATTTTTGGTACACCTCGGGATGTTTTCCAGCTCCTTCTCATTTCTTGAAACAGTGTAGTTAATTAAAGATTCTGACTCTTTTTTTTTTTTATTATTTTTTTTTTTTCTTTACATCTATGCTTCTGGTTTTTTTTTTACTTATTTCTTATGTTTTTATGCTGAGCCTCTGCAGTGGGTCAGCAAGTGTAAGCTACCACCTCTCCAGGAGCTTTGACTTTCCCTTCTCAGACATTTAACTTTTCTGCCTCTGCTTGTCATCCCTCTAAACAAATCATTAGACTTTCATTTTCTTTCTGTCTGCACCTTCTATACAATGGATGTTATTTTCTTTCTCAAGGTAGAGGAGTTAGGATTTGTACATCCTTTCCTCTGAAGAGTACGGTTTTCAGCACAACTCGGTTTTAATGTCTTGCCCTGTACTGATTGTATTTTCTTTTTAAGTGAGGAAATCCTTTTGCAATTGCTTATTTTGCATGCAACTATTCTTCTGCCTTTCAGGGAGCAATGTTTAGAGGTTACGTCCTTAGCCTGTTTTCTGTGGTCTTTGTCTGCTCAAAGCTAAATGTATTTTCTGGTTCAGTGGTTGAGGTATTCTGGTTTTCTGAGAGACCTTGAGACTCAATTGCGTGTTGTACAATTTGATCACCTATTGTAATACTTTGGGTACGTTTGCAAAAGTATTAACTCCCATCTTTGCCCATAGGATCTGACATGGATGCCGAGGGGAGGGACAGTTGCTGTGCTGGAAGTTTGGTCCCTGTTCAGAAGGATATAGACAGGATGTCCCCAGAATGTTCATAGCTGGTAAATACATACCTCAAAGTATTAGAATAATTCTATGTCTGAAAACCACTCCCTAGTCACGTCAGAGACTCATATCAGGATGTATTATCCTTAATACCTTGTATAGAAACAATTAAAAGAGTGCAGGCAGTGGAGAAGGACCCTTGGAAATGGTCCTTTTTGACTAAATAAAAATATGTTTGACAGAGCAACATTTTTCTGTTGTCACAGAAGTGAGAGGAAAATCATTCAGAAGGAAAGTGAATTTTAACCATATTTTTTTATGCTGTATGAGTGTAAGCAAGGTTGTGAAGGTAAACCTTTTGTGTCTATGAGAAAAGAGTATATCTCATCAGGATGCATTCAGTGGTAAGAGACTTTAGCCTAAGCGGTTTCTCAGCTCCTAGTGCTTGAAAAAAAACACAACTAGGCAGGACAGGTCAGGTCTTAAACCCTTTATCTGGTGCCTGACTGCAAGATACTGGCACCTGCCACCCTGCCAAGAAATCTACAGCTCCCCTCAGCCCAAGCTACAGGCATGGAGAAATCATGGCCAGGGGGAGACTGCAATCGTTCAGCTTTGTTGCTATGGTTTTATGTGTTGCTGTTGCAAAAGCTTTAGCGGATAAATAAGGGTGTTGCCTGCACATAGCATTTAAATGAAAAAGCAAACATTAATATTTCACCATGTCTGATGCTTAGTGACTTGTGACTTAAGGAAATTCCTTCCTTGGCCCCTTTGAGATCACCCTTCTGAAAACAAGACAGAAAATAAACACCTTTCCAAACAATGACCACAGAGATGCTGTTTGCTGCAGACAACTCTGAGGGAAGTTGTCCAACACGCTGCAGGTAAAGGACATCCTTACATCAGCCCTGGAGAACACAAGCTGCTGAGTGACCTCCATCCTGAGCATGGGCAATGGGGATGGTGCCTGCATGCACCACTGATAAACTGTGCAGCAGCTGGTGGAACTGGCCCCCTCCTGTCTGCCAACACCAGGGTAAGACTAACAAGGGCTACCTGTTATGGCCATGTGCCCATCAACACCTCAGTGTATGCCTGCGCACAGGCTGATCTCCTCTTATGTGGAAACTCCATCCTTGCCGTAGCCTAGACACCCAACAGGCTTCTGAAAGGCAGATTTGGCTGCCAGCTCTCACACTGGCACAGCCTGAGGACAACATCCTTCTGTCTGGGAAGATAAGATGTGGTACCTCAATTGCATGTGTGTGTGTCCCTCAGAGAAGGAAAGAAACCTAAAGTACTCACACAACTTCCCTCTTAAATATTGGGTGGATTTTCACCATATTTTCAGCTGTAATTAAAATATTGCTGCCTGCATCTAAACTCAGTGCAACACTTGAGGTTCTCTGAAGGCAAGGTCCTACTCAAAGCCAGTATCATGAAAGGCGAAGCTAAGGGTAATACCTGGCAGCAGTAATTTTGTTCCAAACGGATTAACCCGAACCTGTCCTTTGGGTGGGAAGCTGCAGGTGAGTTGCTTGCTGGGTTGTACATAGGAAGCACACACATGCAGACACCTCCTGCATGCATAAGCACACTTGGTACTACCCAACATCTCTGCTCTCTGCTCTTCACTCACACTGTCCTGGCCCTTAGAGAGGAATATGATCAGTAGATCAGCTGGAGCAGTTAAAGAGTTGGAGAGATGGTAACAAAGAGTTGGATGGGGAGTATAAATGTCACCCAGGGCAGTGTATACAGCAAGATACTGTCTGTGTCCGTCTGCCTTCTGCTTCCAGGGACTGCCTTTGAAAACTACAGGCCATTTGCCGTCAGAGATTTGAACTCATACCAATGCTGATTTGGAGGTACTGCTCTCCCTTGTGGCCCTCACCTAGCTTGGGATCCAGGCCCTCTGCTCTGATGCTTCTACACCTGACAGCTACACTGCTGGACTTGGAAGTAAAATTGCACCATGATCCACTAGCCTCAAATGTTTGGGGATTTTTTTTTGTCCTGGCATTTGCTCTGATAAACACTACCTGTGTAGCTAAAGACTGACTAAAGAAGTGTGTGTTGTGCACGTTGATTAACAGACAGAATAAGGTCTTTTCAGCCATTATGTGTAGCAACTACTGTTCTCACATAGGAATGCTTGCCCTGTGCAGAGCCAGCCTAGACTAAGCTTTAGAGAAAAGAGAGTAGTAGTTACTGCAATAGGCCATGGGTTTGGCAGGAGATGGTTGCACTGACAGAGGTCACTGATTGCAACAGCTCCTCTGAGCAGGGGCAACTCACAGCTTCTGACAGGGCTGAATGCCCACTTAACACTGGTGGCTTCAACTCTTGTTCCTTCTCCTTTCATGTCCTGACCACTGAGTGTGGCCTGTAAACTGGATCCAAATCCTGACTGAGTCTCTTGAGTCCTACAAAGAATTCCTCTTCTTCACAGAGTGCACTGATAAGGCATGGACCTTCTTGTAGATGCTAGTATCTGGCAGGCATTTAAAAGTGGTTAGATTGATTCAGAGAAGAAAAATGTATCAACAGTTTTTGAGTAATAAAACATCATGCCCTGTCACAGTAGACTGATGGGGATTATTCTGGGAAAGTATGACTACATGCTTGCCCCACTTCTATTTTTCTTTCTTAGGCTTCCAGGTTTATCTGTTCCCTTGGCTGATTTCTTCACTTAACAAAACATCCCCACCCTGTCTGGTAAGGGTGAAGGAGAGGTAGGAAGGAAGATAGTGACAAAAGAATAAAGCACGTAGGAATCTACCTGTCCAGTGGACAACAAAGAAAACAAAGGGAAGGATGTAAAGGTCACCAAGATGCTCCCATCAGTTCTCCTTCCTCTGGGGGCAAGGGTGCCATGACTTGATGAAGCTTTAGAAGGAATGAGGTAAATAAAAAGGGGAGGGCAAGGATGGAGCCTTTTCTAGGATGCTCTGCAGGGGTCAGAAGAGGGATCATAACCCGCCACTCTCAGGGTGTTTGTGTGCCAAGGTGTTCCTCTTGCCACAGAAGGGTAGATGGATTTGTGACTGACACAGGATTGACATCCTTACATTATTGTAGCCCGTTGATACTCCAGAGTGGGCTTCAGCCCCAAGTTTGATGGCAGTTTGATCCATAGCTGAGAGTTGGATGAGGACAAAGGTGCAGAGGTACTTAGACCAGCTTTAGTACGAGGCTTACCATCAACTGTCCCTCTGGTACAGCCTGGATTGTAAGCTTGCTAGTTCTTCACTCCTGGCTCAAGAGAAGACCACAGAAACAAGAGGGGAATTCAGGTGGAACAAAGCAAGTAGATCTTGAACTAGAGCTGGAGTTACTGCCAATATCCACTTTTGCAGATCTTGATTTGTCAACTCACACATCTGCAGACTTACAGACTTGTTGCTGAAAAGTGACACATGTGAGTGAATCATCTGTTTTCATAACTCCTCAGCAAAACAAGTGGTCTGATTCACACAGGCAGGAGAGTTCAGCCATTTCTTCAGGAAGGCTGCTGTATCCTCAGCAAGGATGCATATCAAGACCCTTTTTAAAGCTATGCTGTTTAGAAGACAGAGGACGGAAGGCAGGGATTAAATTCTAGCACCTCAGGTCTCTGAAAAATTATAAGACACTTATGGGCCTTATTGCACTGCAGATCCTAACAGCAGATTTGTTACTCATCCAGTGGATAGATCTACACAGACAACTTCACCTGCTCTAGAGCAACAGGCTGTGCTTTAAACTATCTTGCAGCCACAGTTGAAGACTCTGTCTTACCTCACACTTGATCTCTCTCCTTACAGAGGCATTTAGCCAGTGATTGAGACCTGGCTCCTTCATGGCCAGGAGGTGTTTCAGTTGAGGATAGGCCCCCTTTAAAGCCTGGAAGGTAGCTAGATACCGCTGCCCCATTTCTCGGAGGCTGAGAGAGAAAACACTGTTAGAGCAGCACGCCTTCCCAGTGGGTACTCTCTGGAGTCAGTGACTGGCAGAAGGTAGGAATTAAAGTGCTTGCCAAATAGCACGCCTGTCTGCCTCTATCCAGAGCCTAATGCAAACCAGTCTCCTTTGCACAGGAGGCTAATGGAAGTGCCAGCAACCAGCATGGTCTCACATTAAACAACCTTGTGTTTAAAACTCCGTCTTTGTCCCTATGCTTAGATGCAAATGCATGACTACATACAAGCATATACATTTATGTATTTTAGTCCCTTCTCTTTGTAAAGTCTATGTGAATACCTTACTAAGGAGTCGGGGAGGAGAAATGGACTGTAGACTTCAAGGTACCACCTGAGGTTCAGCTTCAGATGGAAAGTCTGATAAGAGAGCAAGTGAGGATGTAAATCTGTGATATTTCATGCAGGAGCAGAATAGAGCTCAACTCCCTGCTACACCTGTCCCTGTAAAGACCCTCAGTGGGAGATCAACTTCCACTGCACTTCTGCACTTCTTAGGAGCACACCAAGGCCTTTTCCCACCCAGATACCTGATGGGCAAATGCTGCCTGTCTGTTGGAGCTGCTACTGGCCCTGGATCTCGTACTGGAGGAAGGCTGCTAGCCAGCAGTGTGCTACCTGGTAGGACGTCACTTTCAAAACTCTGGTACTAGTGAGCAAGCACATTGCTTGAGCATAGCAACCACCCTTCAGACACTCAAGCCCATGTGGCTTTACCTCCTGTGATGGGAAAGAAGAGACCTGAGAACTGCTCTACTTTCCTTGTAGCACTTTGAACAGCTTTGTTATTGGTGGAGTCCAGGCATTGGCAACCCTTGGGGAGTGCCTGTACCACGTTATGCTGCGCAGGTAGGAAAAGCAGCCAGCACAGGTCATGCTGGTATGAACACATGGTCACTGTGGCTGGGTGCAACCTGCTGACGATCTCAGCGTTTTGCAGAAATCTCAAGTTAGGTCTAGAGCTGCTACATACTTTGGGTTTAATGCACGCTTTCATGGCATATTTTAAAAAGTGTTGTTTATTTTTCCCAACTTGCACACCTGGATACAGCCTAGTAGAGATGCTCAATGCTCATACTTGGAGCCGTAATGGAGTCCCGTGATCATGGAACCAGAGGATTCCGCTCATACAATGATAATGAAAGGGGAAGCAAAGACCAGGACAGGAAATAGAAAACCAGAAAACCAAGCATCCTACACAAACTCATGCAATAGCATCTTTTGAGCCTGACTCCACTGTCAGAGAGTTACGTTACACTGATACTTATTTTGGCAGAAAAAAAATCTATGTTTTACACACAGCAATCCATAGAGGTCATTGAGGTCAGGACATCATCCCGAGGCCCCACATAACCCTGAGAGCTCTAAAAAGTAAAAACAATTGATCATTTCAAACCCACTGTCAGGGAAGGAAAACAAGTACGTCAGCATGAGGGTTAAGAAATAATTGCTCATTTAACCTGGTATATGTTGCGTGAGCACAGGCACATTTCTTGTTCCCTCAGCCTTTCTTGACCTTGGGCCCATTTGCTTGTATGGCCACAACTCAGTTGCGCAAACTGGCCATGAAATCGGCTCATATTCGGCTCCCGCTTCAAGCAGAAAAATCTCGTTTCTGGAGCAGCAGACAGAGGCCACCCATGCCTGCGCTGCTTCTTCTTCTTCTTCTTTCCCACCCTTTCCCTGATACCCAGCTTCAGGCGTGAGGCTAGTGGCATGCAGGGACACCCAGCCCACCTAGTGCCCACCTGGCACCAGCTTGCTCTGGATTCAATGTTGACCCTGCCCTGAGCAGGCCTGGCTCCCTGTCATCCCCTATCCTGCTCCAGCTCCCCAAGGAAGGCATTGGGAGCCAAGGCAGGCTCCTCATGCTGATCTTCACACCGCCCTGGGACAGCTCCCAGGCCCAAAAGAATGTGTGAATTTAGATATGCCATGAACTACATAACTCTATGAGTATTCCCATGGTCAAGAAGTGCAGTGACTCTGCAGAGACGGCAGCAGCCTTCTCATAGCTTTCCAAAATCAGCTGAAACCTTCCCACCGACATTAATCTCAATTTAGGAAGACAGCTAGGGTGCAATTAACTACAGCCTTATTGGAAGTGGCTCTTAAGTACATGCCTAACTTTAAACAAATGTTTAAGTGCTGTTCTGAATAAAGATGATTTCCTGAACTGGAGCTTCCGCTGGGAGCTGGAGTGGACCCAGAAGAAGGTCATTCCGGGTAAGCTGCCTTAGGGATTTCAACAGATAATTTCATGCATCTATTTAGCATCCTATCTGGAGTAAAGAAGAGTAATCTCTTAATTGGATTCCATGTGATTACCCTACTGGATCTGCTAACATCAATCTCTCTAGAAACTGTATTCTAGAAACTAGAATACTATAAACTAGTCTAGAAACTGTATTAAAAGGCTCCAGTAAAAGCTACAGCAAAAAGCCATGGACTGTTGTTTCACCTTAGATTTCAAAAATATCACAAATGTGGTGGCCAGGAACACGTGCTACAAGCATTGTGGTGTGGCATATACAATTATCCCACCAAAGTCATGGATGGAAGAGTGTTTTGGTCCTGCTTTCTTTAGTACCAGAACTATATAATATGCTGTTCCTTAAAGTGTCTTCTTTGAAAAGTATGAGGTTACCATTTCTGCTCCTGCCTTTCACTGGCCATTTCTGAGATGGAAGAAAGAGGAGAAATTGCCATTTTCATTAAAATTCAGTTACTTCTTTAAAAAAATCAGATTTTTTGGGGTACTCACAAAGATGTCTGCAGACCAGACTGATTGGAGTACGCGTACTTTTTTGTGTGTGATTGTTGTGGTTCATGTAAGAATGCATTCACAAATTTTCTACCTCACATTGGTACCTTACCCTGCTTTTGCATCACCACAGGTCATTCAGAGGTCTCATACTCTCAGTGAGTTAACCACAGTCCCAATGCTAGTATCTCCTGGATATCTCCCAGAGCAGCATGGAAGGCACCAGAGTACAGCAGTCAGTATGTAGGTTGACAAGGGCAGACCTGGTCTTTCTGTGTCAGCTCTCTAGGTTAAGAGGTAGTTTCGTATTGCAAAGTAATGTGTTGAATCAGACTCCTGTTTTGTGGTTTTTGGCAGGAATTACCTTACCTCATGTACCTATTTACAGCCATCACTCCTTCTCCATTACCAGAGCCAACTAGAAGCCCAATACTAAGTGCAACCCTTCAACCTAAAAGCAGCACTGTTCCTGAGCTTGGACGCTAGTACATTCAACAACACGCCAGGTCCATGCAATGTTGTGTGAACTAAGGGAGTAGATGTACTAACCATCGAGGAGTCTGTGTAATGGAGAAGTCTTAAAACACTTGTGTGCCGTGTGACTGTGCATTTTCTAACTCAGTAGAGGCAATCCTGACACCTCATTTTGAAGTGCTTACTGCTATTGTAATGACAGAAAGAAAAACAGTACAAGATTCCTGATGCAAATTAGTTATAATAGTCACAAGTAGATTTCAGCTACAAGTTATTAGTTTGATCCCACAAACATTGGAGAATGTTCTAGAATCAAGTCGGTGCTTATTTGTCAGTCTATCTCCTCCTCCTCCTCCTCTCCAGATGCTTTCAGAGCTGACAAACTTCAGCTGTTGTCTTTGGGGAGCTGCGAATCAGTAGACTACAAGGGATAGACTATTTGCCTGGTTTTGTGCATATGTGTCTCCACTGAAGTCGGTATGAGAAATATCCCAAGTAAAAAACCATCACTCATCTCTCTTTTTCCTATCATCGAAGTTCTTCAGCCTCGTGGTTACATCTACTAAACAAGGACCTTCCAATTTTTTTAAAGGGAAATTGTCCATATACTCCAAGGCCCTTTGGAGAAAAGCAACATTGGAGGTAAGGGAAAAGCAAACAGAAAGGCGTATATAGGAGCTACCTAAAGTATGGAATCCATACAGTGTAACGGACAATGTTTTGCCTTGTGAGCTTTCACAGTAATGATGCCAGAAGCTGTATCTTTCAACGGTCACGGAGGAAAACAATTCTCGGGCAGAAGCACCATCTGCTGGTGGACATCAATTCTGTTACTTCAGTTGGAAAGTCTATGGTGAAGCTAGTTTAACCAACCACCTCACAGACTGTTGGAGTTGCTCTAGAGGCATATTTGAGACCTTAATCCAAACCCTAACTGTAGTATTTACCCATTTTTCACACTAAATCCCTCATGGCACTGTGTTACTCCAGCCCCTAGCTAAGAAGTTTCACCAGCAGATATTTGCTTTGACAGAAGCAAAAGGTTTCTTCTGTTTAGAAAAGGATCAGACTTTTACCCTTCTCTCACTAAAGTCAATACAAGAACTTTCACTGCCTCCTGCATCTCCCATGTGTTTTCTCAGTGACAACAGGAGAAGTTTCTTAGCATTGGGCTACAAAGGCTGTGTGTTTCCCCTTTGTCTATGGAGGTCTTGGTTTTCACCAAATGGAGATTTCTCTCTGTCCAAAAGCGCAGATTAAGGGTGATGTATTCTGCAAGCTTTCAAGAAAAGATTAAGAGACAGGACTGAAAGAGTGACTACATTTCAGCCAGTGGATACATTGAATGACTGAAAATGTCCTTGCATTTCAATCTGAAGGGAAGGTGAAAAATATTGGGGTTTATGTTATCCTGGAAATGGGTAATGAGCTTACAAAAGCATTCTGTTGAGTAAGTTTCCTATGTTCATTAAAAAATGTGCTCCAGGGACATAATTCAGGAGCCTTGCTTGACAAGGATACAGAGCTGACCTTTCTGATCTCAATTCCCTCAGCTCAGGCAGGGTTCAAAACATGAATCCCAACATGGATTCAAATGCTGCAGACCATTCTGAATAAGAAGCTGAACTTCAACTGTTGATATTCCCTCCTGTTAATACATCCATGTTTGACCTGAGATCTCGGTGCTGTGTCATGAGCCCACCTCTGATCCTAGCCTGCAGTGAAAAATTGAGAGGTTCCTCATAGCAAGTTGATCCTCCTCCAGAAGGACCTCAAACATTCAAAATCCAAATGTAATAATGTGGATGGGTTGGCTGAAGAAAAAGAGGCTCAGATTGAAGAGGCCTCTATCTCTGGGCTTTGACTTTGCCAGCCCAGAGTGAAAAACACCATATTCTGCAAAAATAAAATAGAAAACAGTTTCCATAGCTCAGGGCTCACTTAAAATAGTTTCATCTTCTCAGAGGGAAGTCTCAAACCTCTCATAAAAGTCAGAGTTTCTGTTAAAACTGATCTATAAAACTTTTTTATTTTCTGCTTTCTCTATTCAGATTTTTACTTTTGGCACCAAGAATTGCCATAAAGCTAATACAACAGTGGAGTGCTCAAAATAGGGCTGAAGAGTAATATGTCATTTGTGTAGCCACTTATCAGGAGTACCAAGGCCTCGGGAGAAGATTGCTCACATGCCTTACTTCAAAGGCTCCATATCAGTCTGCATTTGGCACACAGCACAAAGCCATTTGTTTGACCTGCAGCTCTGGCTAAACATCACAATAAATGAAAAGGACCTGATTAGATATAAAAATATCTGGGTCACTTTTGCCAATGAAGCAAAAGCAGAACTCATGCCTTCCAGAGAGATATTTTTTCCCAGAGGATGCAGGTCCCACCAACTCCAGCTGGCATCATTTTTCTAAATATCATTTCCTATTTGAAGGTTTAACTGATATCTTATTAAAGGAGCAAAATGTTTCTCTCTAGATAGCAATCTAGTAACAAAAGTCCAAGTTAGCACCCTATGGTGTCCCAAAATGGATTCTTCCCATTTTGGTTTGTTTTTGTTTTTTTTTTAATATATGCCACAGAAAACTATTAAACAAACAAGCACTCCATGAAGAAATGGCCAAGTAGGTAGTGACTCTAACCTCGTAAGTTACAGTCATTTTTCTTATTTGTCTTGTACTGATAGATACAGCCTACCTGATGGAACAGGCTGTCCAAGGGAGGTGGTGGAGGCACCATCCCTGGAGGTATTTAAAAGATGTGTAGATGTGGCCCTTAGGGACATGGTTTAGTGGTGGACTTGGCAGTTCTGGGTTAACAAATGGACTTGAATATCTTAAAGTTTTTTTCCAACCTAAACAATTCTATTACTATACTCTTCTGTCTGAAGTCTCAAAGGTGCCTTAGCCACACCACCATCTCAGTCTTACAGTGACCACTCTTTTTGCTGACATCTTTTGACAACCTCAATGTATTTTAAAGCTCACATGCTCTTAGAAGCTATTTGCTGAAAATAGTAACACAGTTTTGCTCATGTAACTCTCAACAATCTGGAAGCTTCCAGATGTGCTGCATGTGGTGTGAGATTTTCCTTAATGAGTTGAAACTTTGAAGGGAACCTTAGCTTGCCAGGTGGTAACAGTATGAGCTGTACTCTGCAGCACCTTGTAGCTGATACAAGTCTAAGGAAGGGTAAGAGCATTGTTTCTAAAGGACAAGAACATATATCACCCAGAGACAGATCCTGGCTGCTGGCACAGAGCTGCCTTGAGGTATGCCATCCCAGGAGGTCTACGTTTGCAGGGCTCCAGGTAGCACTCTATCCCTGTATCTGTGGGCTTTCTTTTTTTAATATTTTTTCCTGTTAACAGGACCACCAAATTGAAACATTGATTTGCTGACTGTCCTTCAGGGAAGCAACTGAAAGCGTAGACCTTTAAGCTGTGTAGTACCTATTAAAAGCAGCAGGAGCTAGGAACTAAAATAGCTTTGAGAAGCTGAGTGGTTTGTCCATCACTGAATGACTCTGTGATGGGACAAGAGGCTGAACCTAGGTCTTCTCAGCTGTGACTGTTTATGCTGACTCACTGATTCCTGATACCTTCGATGTAAAGACTCATTTATGAATCTAATCCTCTACAAAACATGCATCAAAACTCTCATTCTTACAGAAAGCCCTACCTTATGCTTAACATCAATGCTACCTGCATGGTGAGACTGAAACTCAAACATCTCATCTTCCTCATGGAAAGGGAATGGAGTCTCAGGCAGGAGGGTAGAGATGGGGAGGAGGAAGCCCAGGGGTACTCTGCATGGTGCCTGGGCTACTGAGGATTTGTGAGACGAGTCTGTCAAAACATCAGGCAACCCCAAAATTTTTGACAAGCCAGTGAACTCATTTTGTTGCTGTTTCTTCAGGCAGCTGTCATGGTGATGGATTCAGTCCACAGAGAGAGTGCTAAGAAAACACTGTTGTTGTATTCTGGAGAGTACTGCACACTCCAGCACAGCACTCTCTTTTCTGCCCCTACAGCTGTCTGCTTTGAGACGTCTGACAGGAGCTCCTGGATGTGCATATGAATAAGTTCAGAGACAGATTAATCCAGAGGTCAGTCCATGGACATCAAAACCCTGTCCCTCCTCAGGGCTTGCTCTAATTCAGAAATCAGGATAGCAGCACCTGCACCAGATGAGCACACATCTGGGCTTGGCCCAGTTGAGTTAATGAATAATTAATTGGGTGACACAGTAACCCATGAGCATCCCTCTGGCTAGAAAAGAAACCATAGGGAACAAGGAATTGATTGTCTGACTTCAGGTTTGGTATATGTATAAACTTTTGAAGATGGGGCCTGAACCTAGGAGGGGGGTCTAATGAACTGAAGAAGTTCCCCTGGAATCATAGAATCATAGAATTATTTTGGTTGGAAAAGACCTTTAAGATCAAGTCCAACCTTTAACCTAACGCTGCCAAGCCCACCACTAAACCATGTCCCTCAGCCACACAGCTTTTAAATATCTGATCTAGGTGAACATGCTTCTGCAGAGGGGTTGGACTAGATGATTTCTAAAGGTCCCTTCCAACCCTACCATTCCATGATTCTGCCTCCAGGGATGGGGACTCCACTACCTCCCTGAGCAGCCTGTGTCAATGTCTAACAACCCTCTCAGTGAACAAGTTCTTTGTAATCTCCAATCTAAACCTCCCCTGGTGCAACTGGAGCTCATTTCCCCTTGCCCTGTCATTCATTACTGGGGAGACTAAACCCCACCTCACTACAACCTCCTGTCAGGAGAGCAGCTGGTGGGAACGCTGCAGTGTCTGGTGGGGAGCACCTTGTGTGGGAATAACTCTCCCAGTGAGGCTGGTGCCTTCAGATTGATGCTTACACACATGGTGTCACTCTGGGGGCAAATGCCGGGCCTGGGCAGAGCTGGGCAGAAGGAGGTATGATCTACACTGGCTGAGACACGGTTAGCCTTTCCTCTGAACCAGAGGATATACCCAGTTCCAGATATATCACAGATTCCAAGATCCAAAGGGCAGAAAACGGAATCATATTTTTTCAGCATCGGAGTTTGGCCACCCAAAAGGCTGTCGCCGAAGGGGCCAGATAACCCTGCGAGCTGGCACCTCTGTTTTCTCTCCCGCGGTGACAAGCAGATTGGTGCTCGCTCTTGCTCTCTGCCTGCACTCGCCTGGGGGAGAAAGCGAGGCAGAGGCTCAGCTCTCCCGCACAGGGTGCCGTTCTCGGGAGCGACCACACCGTGTCCCCACAGAGCTGTACTTCCATCCCTCCGCCTACCCGCAGGAACGTGTCCAGCTGGTAGCTCATCTGCATGCCCATAAATATACCCCCCTCCAGCCCTGCTCTAACCCCTACTTACATGGTTAGAGCTGGCAGCAAAATCATTCTGACCTTCAATTGTGACCAATCCGCTCAGTTCAGGCTTGGTGAGGCGAGGACGGAGAGACATAAAAAAAAAAAACAAAAACCACCCCGACCAACAAACCCCCCAAAACAAACAACAACAACAAAAAACCCCAACAACATGTAAAGGTCAAAACTCAAGGTCTGCTGCTCATTACTGAGAAATAACACCAGCAACCTTCCTCGTGTGCATAATACATTTCAGGCTGAGACCCGAAATGTCCCAAACACGAAGGTAATCACTGCTAGCCTCATTACACAGAGGGAGAAGCGTGCCCACAAGTGCCAGGCCCACACAGAGGCAAGCAGCAGGGCCTGAACCCCACTAGTATCCTTGTCTGTCTAAGCTCACCCCACTGGATCACACTCCCAAACCTGTGCGATAAGGTGACAGTGAGGAGTTTTGTTTCTTTCTGCCCTTAAATGTAATGTCCCACAGGCTGAGGGATGCAAGTGAAGCAGCTCCTGCCTTGCCACCAAGCTGTGGCTGTTGTGCACTTTCAGCTGCCCTGGCAGAGCGGGAGTGAGCGGCTCCCCTGATCACCCTGAGCGCATGCACTTGAGACACCCCAGCACATACAGAAACTGGCATTTCGGAATTATCTGGCCCACTACACCAACTTTGAGGACATCTCCATATCTCTGTGACCACACGCACATGTCAACAGCATTTCCGGAACACTAGAGTATGCCAACATATATCTGGAAGGACAGAACAAGGTGGGCCATGACACCTTACTCTCCTCCCTTGTCACTTCAAACACAGCAGGTCTCTTGAAAAGCTGGGCACTGCATTTAGGACACATGTACATTTCAACAGCCAGGTGTGCCAGCCACCTGATACACAAGCATGAGGTTGTGGGGCCAGATAAGGCTAATGGGGAGGAGAGGTTGAGGGTAGTGGGGAAAAGAAATACATGGAGGGCTATGATTTCATGAAGCAGAGCTGCAGTGCCCATGGGGTACGTAGAGATCCCTGGCCACACCACTCACTGAGGGAGGTGCAAACTGGAGGCCAGTAAGGGCAAAGGAAAAAAAGTTAAAGAATGCTTTCAAAACCAAGAGCAGGAGCAACCACTTGAGATGGGAGAAGATACTTCTGCCTCCAGTGTGGAGACGTTCAGAAGGCCCACAGGCAGGAAGGCCCTTGGATAACAAAGATATGTCCTCAGCCACCAGCAAGTTGCAGCAAATTCGAAGGAGAACTCTTAGCTCTCATCAGAGAGGTTGGCAATGACATAACAGAACATTCATGTGACAGCAGGCCTCACCTTGGACCATCAGCTGGATGTAAGCACCACCAGCTTGTCAGCAGCAGTCACTCTCTGGTGAAGTTTATTGTTTCCTGGCAGCAAGCTGTCTGTCCCCAGGGCCAGTCCACCAGCCTTAGCTCAGCTTGGCACCCATGCCATCCCTCCACCTACCAAGGGCAAACCACCAGCCCCTCCAGCAATCAGTCAATCTAGCATCAAGGACCCTTCTGCTAAGGAGTCACCAGATGACACTACCAGTTTTGTCATTCCAAAATAACTTGCTGGGAAATCTCCTGCTCCCCAGGATGACCCCCAAAAATACACTTAATCAACAAAAGGAGGAAACCAGTGAGTCTGGTTTTGAGCAAGATAGTTTTCTGCCATTAGACCGTGGCATGGGAGCCCAAAAGAGAGTCATGGGTTAGGGTAACTGAGGGTCCTGGAACACTGTTTCAGCTCTATTTTTCCTTGGTCCTCTTGATTTTAGTCACATTTAGGGAGGAATGCCTTGTGCTCTGACTTTATCAAGCAGAAGAGAAAATAGCCCCTAGCCTGAAGTCACTGCCTTGAACAGCTGTCAGAGAGATCTAGGGTCTGACTTACAGATTGATTAAGAAAAAAAAGCCAGACTAGCATGTGGCTTGTGCTAATGCTCCCAGTCTTTCTCCCAGTATCATAACCCAGCTCTTCTGGGTACAGTGAATATAAATGATCTTTAGGATTGCACATTGCCCCAACGATCGATGAAGATTTTATTCTCTGTGTGATGCCTTGTAGAGCTACCTTGTCTGCTTCCATTCTGGTTAAGCAAGGCCTGTGTGGTGAGCGCAGGGCAGAGGAATCTCTATGGCAAGCCTGTCATTGCTGTCAGTCCTCTGTGCATCTTTTCCTTCTCTGTAACAAGCCTGGACTACAATACTTGCAGACAGAGTTTCTCACCACAGTAAGCTGGTCCTCAGCATAAAGGGGAGGGGTAGGTGGAGAGGGTTGACCAGTCTGCATGTCTTCCCTGGGGTTGTGCTCCGTCTCCTGAGTCAATGTGGCCAGATATGCACTATAATTAATGTGAGCTGGCTTTCAGGAATGACTTCTCACCAGAAGCCATTCATGTGAGGCCAATGCAGATTACTGGCCCTTGACCACAGGAAAAGGCTTTGCACTTGTTAACCAGAAAGTATTTTCACAGCACATGCCTTCCCCTGGACTTGGTGACCTGTAGAAAGGTCCTCACCTCTGTCTATTGGTGTCTCACTTCATGGACAGAGTGAACTCAACATGTGCAATCCCTGTCTCCAGTTGAGCAGGACCAGCTGCTCACCCCTGGGGAGGCTAGTGAGGAAGGTGCCCCAAGGGCTTGTGCTCAGCTGATCTTCCAGGCAGTTAACTCTCAGGCATCAGAAGACACATTTGGCAGAAGTTCAAATGTGACTGACGTCCTCATGGTCATTTGAAGGGAGGCTGTGGAGGGTCACACAGCACTGATAAAGATGAAAGTGGAGATAATCACATTGTGGAGACTGATATCTCATGTCAACAGGCAGGAGAGTAAACACTCAACAGGAGTCACAGACAGAGGATTTCCAGGAAGCACAGGCACAATGTGCACAGTCAGTGCTTCTGCTCATGGTATGCAAGGGCCACCTGTGGCAAGCAGAAAGCCCCAGGTACAAGGAAAGCTTTTGGGATTGTCTTTGGGGACACCCTGGGGCAACACAAAAAGATGATCAAGGATGGCCAGCTAAAAGGGTGTGCATGAGGCTGATGAGACTAAGGATAAGTACAAGATAAGAACAAGTTTAGCTTCCTTTGCCTCCCATGCCATGTTATTAATGTGAACTCTGTTACTGCAGTCTGAACTTTCAACAATGATGATGATCTTCCTGGCTTTTTTTGATTTGCATGCTGTGTGGACATAGCCTCTTTACAGCTTGGAGCTCAGGGGTTTTTAAGAGTTCCTGATATGTCAGCTAAGAAGTTGCTCTTGTGGAACTTGTATTTCTTTACTTCTTTTTTTTTCCCTTAATGGTTTGACTATTGAACTAAGACCACTTTTTCATGCAGGTAATAATCCAATAACCAGATGTAGTCACACAATAATTATCTCTATAACCAGACTTCATATAGAATTCATGGCTCCAAGACCTTCACACAAGTCAGGTAGATGTTTTAAGCAGGAAAAAGAAAAGCAATGGCAGAAGAAAGACAATGACTTTTAAAAATACCACTCACTTCTCCTTGTTTACTGGGTGAACAACAACTTTATGCACAAAATTATTATACACACTCTGAGAGACTGAGTCGACATGATTAGAAATTTAACTTGAGCATTTCCAGACTCTTGGTGACAGAGCTGTTAATACAGATCCTAATTTAGGGTTTACATGGGAAAAAAAGGGATGGCATTAAGTTGGTGGCAGTTTAGGTGACTGGTTGTGTGTACTCTCATCCTGCAGGCTGTTGAACTCAAATAGCCGCATGAGACACAGAGATGAGTTCAAAAAGCAGGGTCCATAACACATGCCCGGGCTCTACTGATTGCGCCTGTCAAATTTGAACCCTCAGCAGATTTGCTGTCTCTTCTTAGAAACGTGGTTAGATGTTTCTCTTTTCAAGATGGAAAAAATGTAGGGTTTTTTTTTCCACTCTCCCATAATGTAAAATGGACTAAACGTCTTTGCTAAACTTCCACTTACGCAGGCAAATTTAACCTTCAGGCAAACACCAAGCATGGAAAACTCCATCTCCAAAGGTAAGTGTTATGGAAAGTTAGGAGAGTGTGAAAAATAGAGGCCATAATGGAAACTATTCCTGCAACAGTAGGCAAATGATTATATTACCATATTGGATTCCTTCTCCACAGTGTTTCGTGTTTCAAGCCAACCCTGTAACGCACAGTGCACTGAAGACAAACAAAGCCAATAACGAACTGACCAAAATTCAATGTTATTCCAAGGAACATAGTTGAGGTGAAGTAAGTTATGTGGAATGGAAGTTGAGGTTAAGTGAACACAAAGACAAAGGAATTTGTGCAGTTTGGGGTATGTGTAGTAAATAGCTTTGCCTTTGCATCTGGTACAAATTGGAGTTGCCATGCAGAAAAGTGCATATCCTGGGCCAAAAGAGTGGTTGGTCTTAAAATTATTTCAATTGTCTTCGAAAACTAAATATTGTTTCTCTAGGATTTGTATTTGTGTAACTTCAAGATGTTCCATAGAGAACTCTGCAGAGTGCCAATGTTAAGATAAAATTACCCTACTATCTGAGGCAGAGCTGAAAGAAAGGCTCCTGTACCTTAGACCCAAGATCTCTGATGAGACTCATGAAGATGGTTTCCAGAAAAGCTGATGGTTGAGGAGAAAGAAATGGTCCCCATTTCACCTTTCTAACAGACTCTTTCTTGTTTGCTCTCTGCTTGATGGCTTGTTTTTTGTAAAAAATGCTTTCTGCAATTTATTAGTTTGCCCTTCCCTACATACTCCATCACTGAAGGAGAGAGAAAGGACAGAGAAAGACTGCAGAGATCTATAAGCAGCAGCTAAAATGCTATTTCAAATCTCTCTTAAGGTGCATTGCTGAACTGAGTAATTTTTTTCTTCCCTTGGGCTGAGACTCTTCTGTTAGCTGTCCTTTCCAATTTTGCAATACTTTTTACTTCACAGCAGGAGCTGCCTTACGATCAGTAGCTGAAGAGATACTTGAAGCCAACCATTCTGGGCTCATACTTGAGACAGAGACTTGTGGAGATGGATCCCGTTAGCTTTAGTGAATGCAGTATAGACACATGCATTAAATTTCTCAAACCAGGCAAGAATAAGTGTTTTTAGGGTGTGACTCATCTGGACAAAAGTAGATGATTGATTTAGGACAAGAGGCAATATGCTCTGCAAGTGCTTATTTGGCTTTATTGACTATGAAAGGTATTGCAGGGTGACTAGTCCTGCCGGAAATGTCTAAATCATCACACTCTGCACGTGACCAGATGGATCCTAGTGCTGCTTTCTGGTGGAAATCAGGACACTGATCACCATATCTAATAGAAAGCCTCCTGATTGTCAGTGCTATCAGCCATTGTGTTACTATTACTCACTTCTGTTCTTCTGAATGCTGGAAAAACCTTGAAGCAAAAGAAGGCTGTGACAGCTGGGTAACATCTGTTAGCTTCTAAATGAAACTGAGGGCCATTTCAAAATCATCATTTCTTTATGATTTTTTTTTTAGCAAAACAAGTACCAACATAACCTGTTAAAATGACCATGCTCAGTGCTATAGGAACCTGGGCTCTGAGTTCTGAGAGAGGCAGGAAAATCTGAGCCCAGGAAAGGAAAGGAGAACATGTATGGTACAAGAGCATAAAAAAAAAAGAGAGCCAGAAGGAGGAAATAAGATATATGTGGGAGCAAATCTATCAAGAGGGGAAGGAATGAGCCAGAAAAAGAGAAACATGAAAGGGCTGTCTCTGCCTAAGTCTTCCTTAGTCCCAGTCATCTGGTATTTCCAAAAGAGTAACCTCACAGCCTATATATATAAAAAAAAAAAAGACAGTGTGCTTCTAAAATGTAACAGGATTGTCAGAGATCAGAAGGTTCTTCACATGCTACTGGTACTCACTTTCTCTATCAGGCACACGGGATGTCAATGTTCTCTGAGATTCAGATAATGTTCTCTCTCTATTCTGTTCCTTACAGCTATTTCTCCATATAGTATCTGGTCTTGCAATTTTCTTCTGCACCTCATGAGTCCCAAAAGCCATCAGATTTGAAGCCATCCCTAGATGTCCTCTGTCCTATACAATACTTAATTCTCCAAATCCTTCCTGACAGAAGGGGAGGCCATGCCTCCTTTCTCACCTTAGTAGGCAGTTTTCTTGCTCCTTCATAGATCTGGGCATCAGGCTTACACGTATTCTAAGTCCACCAAATCTCGTTTCTCTGTGTCACCAAGAATTAAGGAACCACTCCGTTGTTGAAGAATTGGGTGAGGGAGGAAGTGTCTCCTCACAGTCTGGAGATCCTGAATAGTAAGAGATGGAAATTTTTTTTTTTTTTGTATCATCACATCATTTGTATCACATCTGTTTATTTCTAGGTCACTGCAAACCTTTATTTGCCCTGTTCCTTTTTCAGCTACTCTTTTTTTTTTTTTTTTCTGCCTTTTGTTTCCACATCTCTCCATGGTGAAAGATCTGCTAACACAGAAGTCTCACTTTTTCACTCTCAAGCTTTCAGTCCATGTTGGTACCCCTTGAGGTGAGTGTACATCAGTGCAGATGTTCAAACTGCATGACACCACCAGGAGAGGTTTGGAAGTCTGTAGAATGTTTGGGAGATCTCTTTCTCTCTCTATCCTCTCACTAATTGCCCTGCTCTCTCTTCTTGGCACATCTGATTTTCTTGAGTGGTCTTCACGGGAAGGGCTCCACTGTGCAATGATGACACAAGTCACTGCTGGCCTGTGTCCCACTGTCACAGAAGGATAAGACATGGGTCACAAGAAAAAGGTCACTTGGACATCTGCATTTACAATTGCTCATTTCTACTCCTTCCTCCTTCAGTTCCCTGGGAACACAGGACTTTGTTCCCAGGCTGCTCCCATTTTGACACATTTACCTCATATGTGCACATCCTGGTATTTTCTGAACTAATCATACTCCTCAGACCCTTATCAGAATCTAGTTCAGGATGATCTTTTCCCATTGGCAGTCACTGTATTTTCTTTCAGGGTTGTTGCTGCTCCCTTTGTATGGAGTGCCTGCCATTTCAATGGTAGAAAGATGTTTTCTTCTGGTTCCCAGAGCACCGCAGAGGGGTAATACTGGCTGGGACCAGCTGATACTTTCTGCTCCAGTCTTCACCTGGGTTTAAAATGCATGTCTTATCTCTTACAAAGGCCACGGAGATCTTCACTCACAGTTGAGTGCAGCTGTAGCAGGTCATGGTCCTTCAGGTCAGCAGACTGGCTGTACAGAAGAGAAACCAGAGTCAAATAATGTATATAAGCTTGAGTCACATATTTTACCTCTCTTGAACCCAAGCTCTGGTGTCTTGATTAGCTGCCAACTGCACATTTTCATTCCCTATGCCCCCTGAGGAACTTGGCCCCATGTTTCCACAAGTGGATAACATCCCAGGGCCTCAGGAAAAGCCACGCTGGATGAGGAGCAGAAGTGAAGAAACTATCCCATGGACAAAGCTATGAAGGACTGGGAGGAAAAAGGGCTGATTCAGCTTCAGAGTTTGTTGGTCAAGGCCAAATTCTGCCTGATCACATCCATGCAAGTTTGTGGGATCCATGAAATTCTGCACAGTGCTCTGCTTCAGCAAGGCACAGGATATAAATATATTGGTTTAAGACTGAAAAGAGAGACAGATAAAGGGTTTCAGCTTAGTTTCAGTGCTGCAACATGAGATTCCCCAAGGACCCTGTCTGAACCTAGTAGAGTTGTTGGCTACTGCACTGAAAGATAAAACAGTGAAGAACTAACATGGCTTATAATGATTTGACTGAACTCAGATGAGAATTTAAATGCTAGTTTCCTGTGAGCCCAGCTGCAGGGGATTGTTGCAATGCAGCACATCATCTTTGGCCCATCAACACTAAAGTTATTCTGAGGCTATCTGGCCCAAAACGACTCATTGGTTAGCTCAGCCATTTCTGAGCCCAGGAAAATGCCAACCTATCTCTGCCTCCAATTCTCAGAAATGTTAGCTAAACAAGACTCAGAGAGCATTAAATTGAGAACAAAACAAAAACAGAACAGGGCAGGGAAAGGAGTCTGTTGTTGCAACAGACTACAAGCAAAGGAAAGCTTGATTTTTATGTGTCTACTTTTATTGTTAAAACTACGTGTGATAAGGAACGAGCTCTAAGCTTATAATGAGTATCCTTACAGTAGATTAAAAAAAAAAAAAACAAAAGTAGCCCCTGCTTCTGACACATGATGCCAATTCATGATGCTGAAGTCCAGAGAAATACTTGCACAGGTAATCATAAGGAACAGAAATGGAAATAGGAACGTCATAAGAAACCCACCATACAAGGTCTACTTAGTTGAAGTTTGCTTGCTTGCAGTTACATCCAGTGACTCTGTATGTGCTGATCAGTCTTACTTGAATCTTTCTTTATTACAACTTTGCCTTGGGAGTTCCAACAATCACTAATGTTCTGCATACTATAGAATCAAAATTATACCATTGCTACATCTGCCATGATCAAAGATAAAATCACGGTAGCCGTGATATGCTGATATCTCTGGGGAAGTTTTCAGTGCCACAACTGTCAGGTAAACTTTTAATTCCCCTCTCCTTGTTTTGATAGCTATGCAGCTATCAAAATGCATCTGTTTGTGCCTTTGAGAATTATCATTGACACTGCTACTACCATGAGAAGAAAAATCAAGAAGACAAAGACAAAGGCAACAGACATCTTCACACGTGCATGTTTATCTTCATGCATCTACATTTTGCTGATGGCCAGAAGAGTGCGTTGGAAATGTAAAGATCTGAGGTGCATGTGGAATGCACTTTATGTTTGCTTTCTGGAAATCTCTACCGTTCTGGAGCAAAAAAGAATTATTTTCCTGCTTCTCTCCTACCGTTTGTATAGGAACTTACAGTGGCTCTACAGCTGGTGCAACTTAAAATAATACCATTTCCAAGGCATAACAATGGTTGTGCCATCATTGCTGCATTTCCAATCATCTCATTTTGTCCTGTATATACATGATTTAGAATACTTTATGGTTCTCTATAAATGGGTTTCTATTAAGTAAGCCATAAAAATCTTTTAACCTAAGGTCAACATTTGGCTTACAGTGACTATATTTAAACATGATTAGTGAAACTCTGCATTCTGATTAAATGACTTCATATAAAGTAAACTCACTGTAATTTTTCTCCTTTTTTTTAAATGTAGACAGAGCATGAGATTTACAGTTCTTTAGTAAAACTGAGGGGGTGAGAATATTATTTGATTACAAGAGCAAATATAAGATCACATAACTGAAAAATTAATAGCCTCTCTTATTCTGATTTAATCTGTTAAAGTAACTTTAGAAAAGACTCAAGGCCTGAAATATTTGACTGCTATTCAATAAACCAGCCAAATAGCTTAGCAGAGTCCTCTGTAGAAAATCCTTGATTGACTTTCCGCATAACAGAATACTTTTCAACCAGCGTCTTTATGCAGCATTTGCTTACACATTCTTACACATTGTAAACAGATGAAAACTCATCGAGCTTGTTCCTGTTTAAAAAAATTATTGTGGATATTTCAATGGAGTGTGCATTGTTAACCGAGTTCAGACTCCAGGGACAACTAATATTTTATATCCTAGATAGATCCATACTGAGAATTGGATCACGTCACAGTTGTGACTAAGCCCCATCAAATAGATCACAATAAGTCACCTACTTGTGGTGAGGAAAAATTTGTCTAAGAATGTCTTGAGTTAAATGTAACTCTATTACATCTTGTGAAAAATATCAAGCACATTTTCCCCCTCCAAAAAAAAAAATAATATGTGCCAGATCCATTGAAGACTTGTCTTGAAAATCTTTGTTGTGTGGGTGCAAAACATCTAAATTATTCAGAGTGTTTGCTGGTGGGAGATGGAGTGTTATTCCACTGAGATACCAAATCAAAACTATTCCAGGTCACTCCTGAAAATGACTCCTGACTAAAAGAGCTGAAGGGCAGAGCTCAAAAGAGCCAGTAGTTTAAAGTTCAACTGCCTCAAGTTCTATATGTTTCCCTGTACTCCTTCATGTGCTGTTACCATTTAGGTAATAATCATAATGTATCCTACTTCAGGAGACTGAGATGACTCTTTAATGATTTCTTCTGGTAAAGCCTCATGCCTCGAGAGGTCACGGGCAATGCAGTACACTGTTTTGCTTTAGGCTGGAACTGAACACACTGAAAGGCTGTGGAGAAGCCTGTATTGTCATTGTAAAAATATGTGTATTTGAAAAAAAATCTCCAATATTATTAGTCAAACACATCTTCTTACCTTTAAAGGCACTTCAACAAATTGCCGGAATTCCAAGGTGTTCCTGTGTACTCTTTATGCAGACCTGAAGACTATAGTAATAGCATTCAGTGTAATGGCAAAAAGCCACTGTCAGAGAATGAGGATACATCCGGAATTAGGGTGAGATCTCCCCAGTGCTGTAGAAGGCAAAAAAACATGCAGAAACAAACAGAAAATCTCGTCATTATTCAGTCTCATCATTGAGATCCTTTATCACCTAGCAGCATTTTGTTACCCCAGGCTGAGGTGGAGATCCTTGAGGACACAGGGTTTCATGCGAAGAAAAATAACAGCATGAATAGGTATTGTCAGAAAGTCTTGTATGTAATAAAGATGTACATTGCAGTTAAATCTCTGATGAGGTCTTAATGCTAGTCTCATTGTCATGAGGGCTACCTCCACAGCAGCAATGACAAGCTGCATTTGTCCTAACAAAAGGGTTCCATCACAAACCCTTCTCCATTTTCAAGACCTCCAGATGTATTTCCTGCAAGGTAAGTAAATAAACCTTTAGCCAATATTCAACTTGTCCAATACTAAACTGGTGAAGGACTGTGATTATTGCTGCAGTTCACTCCATGCTGATTTCAGGAAAGCCTTAGATGGCAGAGCAGTGAGCTTTGCTGCTGCCCGGGACACCGGTTATGGATATAGTTTTACCTTTCTAAACTGATCAAAAAGAGAATCCAAGAAACCTGCAGAGAGAGACACTCAAACAGTGGTAGAGTCCTCAAGAATAGCCAGTTTGTCTCAGGGATTGACCTGAACCTTCCTTTCAAATGCTCCCTCTTAAGAAGCTGCAATGTCACAGTTTGCCAAGATCAGGGCTCAAGATCCGTCTCCCCACTAGATGCTCACAGCCTGAGGATATCCTTGGGAAAGTACCCCTTCCCAAGAAAATGAAAACCTTTGCTTGTGTCTTGTAGCAATGCACACACTAGAGCTCCCCTTTCAGAAGTTCTCTCTGTGGCATGGAGTAGGCAATATGCCAGGAGGATAGAGACTAGGACTACTTGCAGCTGCTGAAACAGCCATTTACTACTCCAGTTGTATAGATCGTCAAACTAATTTATACAGAAGGTCAAACAGGTGTCTGCAAGAGCTGCAGAAGGAAAACACCACTTCTTAAAACTCTCTTATACTGACTACTTCTCTTCCTTACATCAAGTTGAATTAAAACATAATAGATACGATTTGATGGATCCTTGCAGTTTGCTACCATATCTGATGGTATCATAGGTTCATCTGTGGAAAGAGTGTAAGAAACAGGGCATATAGCACAGTTCTTCCCCTGACACATCTTCTGCCTTTCTGGCAAACGGTGATTTACCATTTGGGCTGAAGGCTGCAGGCTCTAGACAGTGTTTGTTAGCTACAAACAAAGCTAACATGAATTTGTGTAATCTGTCTTCTAACTGACTTAAACCTTTGGCCTCCACAGTATGTTCTGATTATGAGTTTCACGACTTAATTACATACTGTGAACTAAAAAGTCCTTCCTTCGGTGCATTTTTACAGCCTTTGCCTGATACTTTATTATCTTCTCCTTTCTTCTTTTATTACCAGAAACAGTAAGTAATCCTTCCCTGTTCCTCATTCTACATGACTTTATGGACCTATATTACCATTCATCTCTTTCTCAATCTATTAGTCTCCTCTCCTACAGAAAGCATTATTTATCATCAGCTTTATTTCCCTCCCTCCTATCTTTTTTCTAGCTGTGGTAACCAGAACTGCTCCTAATGGATTTGAACAGAGACATAATCTGCTTCCATTTTTGTTTTAGTTGCTTTCTAATCATTGCTGCCTGTCTTTCTTTTTAATCATCACTGAACTGGGTTTTCAGGGAATTATCCAGTGACTTGCAGGCCAATTATCTGAATAGTAGCAGCTCAGTTAGATCCTCTCTCTGTTCATAGCTGGTGTAGGGGGTTTCCCCTCCCCATCCTCCATATCTTGCACGTGTGAATATTGTACTTCATATGCCATTTTATCACCTGGTATGCAGTATTGTTAGTGCCTCCTGAAACTTTTTGCAGTTCACTTTAGACTGTGTAAAGCCATACATGAGTTTTTTTTACTGTTAGTGTACGAGCAGCTACAGAATTCCACTAGAGGTAATTGCTAAGTGTTTAGCAGCACTGACATCCCAGCTGACATCTCAGTGAGATCCCACTAAAGAACTCCCTCCATTTTCCATTTTCTCCTTTTTCAATTTTATCCACTGACTCATTTGTTTATTTAACAGCCTCTGCTGAGTAGCCTTGTTAAAAGCTTTTCAGAAATCACTGTTACTCACAAGGTTCTTCATTGCACCAGGTGTGGCGACTGATGTGGATGACAGAGAGCACGTAGTAAGCATCATTTCAACTGTATCCACTTGAGTTTTCCTTTGGTCTAAGCAATCTAGTTCTGAAAATTTGTTACGAATCATTTCATCAAATGGTTGTTCAGCTCCTCTTGATGTTAACATCTTCAAACAGTTCCTCAGGTTGTCCTCTTAAAGATATTCTCTTGCATGAAAACTTCTGGATGATCCACTATAGAAAACAATAGCACAAGGTTCAGTGCTATAGCTGTTGTGAAACATCTCTCTATTTTTTTCATGTAGTCATATACATTGGTTCTCAAAGCCCTCCTCTTGCTACTGGAACCATAAAGGCAACAGCAAAAGGATTGCTGTCCCTGCAGCCACTCATTGCCCATAACACCCACAAGGCAGTTCTCTGTCCCTGCATTAGCAGGCAATCTGATGTGCAACCTTTCTCTCTTTCACTGGCTTTTCCTCAAAAGAATAGTCAGAAAATTATTTAAACACTATACTTCTGTTATATACTTATAACACAAGTTGCAAGGAGTGTCACTTTTTTCCAGGGAACCTTTTAAGAGTTTTCCAAGCTTTAGCCGTGAAGAAATAGCTACCCCCTACCTGTTGGCCAAACAGCTGCTATAATTTGATTCCTGCTCTTTTCTTTTTGGTTCCTATTCTCCTGGAGAATTGTTAGCTATTGCTGAAATTTGTATTGTGCCTGTTTTTATTAATTCATCAAATGCCAGTGAATTGGTTCCTCATTCTGTTTGACCAGCTGTTTCTTATAATCTGTTGTTACAATTGGCTTTAAAAATCTCCCAGGAGGAGCACAATAACTCACATTTGTCAGATCTGCAGTAATTCATGAAAGATGGTTAGTATGTGGAAATCCACATTTCTGGAATGCAAGTATCAAGATACCAGTCCTATTGTTGAAACCAAGATGGGACTTCCAATATAACTCACTTGTCAGTTACAGTTCCACCTCCCCTTCCCCACCCCCCTGCCATATTATTGCATAGACTGAAATTTTCTGTGTTTGGTCTTAGTCCAGGGTCCAATTTGTTTCCTTTTAAGAGAGAAGAAAATTTCTTCTGATTAGCACGAAACAATCCAAACAATTAAGAAAATCACTCAGATGCTTCTTATACTTGGATAACTCAAGAAACACTCTTTTTTTTTAAAGCCTCACATTTGGCATGTGTCTAAGAAGAACATGTGGTTTGCCTTGATAGAAGAAATATGGTAACGAATGTTCAAACATTTTGTAATTTGTAATTGTCCTTACTGGTTTAGCAATAAGTATATAAGTATATAAGAAATAATATAAGTATAATGTTCAGAGAGTTTTTAGTTATGGCTATTTGACTGCAACACAGACCATTTTGTTATCTGATTTGACTCAGGACTTACACAAGATGTCATTTAGAAACCACTGGCTGGCATTATACAATGTCAAATGCATATACTCTGAAGACAGTCTCAACATTTTCTTTACAGAAACCGTGGCTCAAGACTTGTTTTTCCGTAGCACCTTCTCACTCGGACAACAGTTCTGTATAAAACAGTTCAAGATTATAGGTATAAACTCCAATGTGAAGTAAAATATTTTAAAATCCATTCTGGCACTTATGAGAAGTGTAGTTAAGTGCAATTAGAGAGGCAGCAACTGATTTTTTTCCTAAAAGTTTGATTATCTGACAGCATAAAGAAATATAGCACCAATGAACAGGTAGTTGTATCAGTTTAGGCCACATCTTCAAATTCAAATGATCTGGATATGTATGATATCATTCAGCACATGCAGCCCGGTAGCATGAAGGCAGATATATCTACATGGACATCTCCTAAAAGCAGCCTAAGATCATCCCCACAGTGCATAGTAAGGTGAACATACAAGCTGGCTTCAAGCACACTGCTCATCAACATTACATGGCCTTGACATCCATGCCCTCCTTGGAGGAACCCCACTTGGGCTGACCATTGGACACCTTGCCTCATCCACCTTTCCTGCATGCGCTCCACTGACAGAAGAACCTGGGCTCCAGGTCTGGCCACTGAACTTCAAACTCCTCTACTTTACAGAGTCCTGGCCACCGGTCCTCAAAGAATGGTGGGAGCAGGTAGAGGCAAGCCTAGTCTTCAGAGCAAGTTCAGAGCCAGAGTATGACACAAAAGCTGAAGCTAGTTCCACAGCCTCATGAGTGATGGCAAGTAAGGACTGTGAGTGATGTCTCCAAGGTCAGGACTGGCACTAGTCTTAGGCTGCCCATCTCACATAGTTGAGAAGCAGTGTGTTAACAGCTGCCAATGGAAAAAATATCAGCTGTGGGCAGAGGAGCTTCTAGCTCGATGTGTAGCCCAGAAGCAACTCATTAAAGAAACTAAATGACTTGCTCCACCTCTCCCTTCTACACCTACAACAGCTCTTCCAACTTGAACAGTTTCAACCCGTGCAGCAGCCTGAAATGCAGAATATGCGGAAGTGGGTGAACTTTAGCTCTAATGTCTAATCCTCTGTGTCCTAAGTAGACAGACTCTTCAAAGCACCCAGCTGCTGCTTCAGGTCCTCATACATAACTTACTTGCTCAGAGAACAAGGAGTATCTTTTAGCTTCGCTACCAGTAGGTAACCATATTGACTTTAGATGCAGCGAGATCCCTGGTCTAGCTTCCTTGTGGGAATGACTGCTGACAAATAAAACATTGCCAGCTTGCGGTTGAAGCACAGGATCTTTGCTCTATTTCTGGAATTGCAGCAGATTTCCGGTGTGGCTTTGGATGAGTCACGTAAGCCAAAGTATTCAAACCTGAGGCCAAGCCACTGGGTGCTCAGCAGCTTGAAAATCAGGTGCTTGTTTATTTGTCTAAGTATAGATTTGTGACGCTTATTTTTGGCATCCTTTTTTTAAAAATCTTTGGCCTATGTATCTCAGATTCAACACCTTACGCAGCCAGGCAAACCTCTCACCAAATCTGGGGAGAGAACTGCGTTCCCTGGATATCCAGCCAACTATCTACATCATAGATATATATGAAATATAGGTACCTGTCTTTTGTTTACAAGGCTGATCACGTGGAAATTCATCTCTCAGAGACAATAACTTCTGCCTACAAACAAGGAAGACCCAGGAGCACACTTCTATCTCTTCAGGCCTTTTGGAGGCTCAGCAGGTTATAGGTCAAAAGGCTTTAATTTCATACCCAAACAGAAAAATGCAAAAATGATGTTTTGTACTGATGTCTGTTATATCTATGTAATTGCACTTGATTTGGACAGTCATTGAATATACCTTTTGCATTCCCTGCAGGGAAAAACTCAACACTTGCTGAGGAAAAAAGGTCTAGGAGTTGTTTTTATCCTGAAAATGAACTAGATTTTTTTCTCTCTAAAAGAGGAACCCCAGAATTTTCCCACTAGATTTTTGTTCCCACTCCTCCACAAGATAAAAGGCTTCTGTCAGGATCTAATCACCAGAAAAAAAATATAATCTAAGACCTTTGTAAGCAGAAAAATGCAAGGTAGATGTCCAAAACCACTAATTATTCTTCATTCCTTGTTTTAAATAACCTGTCAAAATAAACAAATACCTTCTAGACTGAGACTTTCTATGGCAATTTTTAGTCCTGGCTGAATTTTAACAGCCGACTTATAATGACAATACACCCTTATTGGCAGTGGCATGTACGCTACCACGGTAAAAATATTTTTAATGTGCAGACACTGTATGGTATTTAAATAGAAATATCCTTTTTATTTTTGCTGACAGAGTCCTCAGGCAGAGCTAGCTGATTGGAGAAGCAGAACTTTTATGAGCATACCCAGGGGCCAGCTGGCTGGATGCTCTGTTCAACATGCTGCTCAAACACAGGAATGAGTTATCAGGAGGAAGGAATAGAGTATCTAATCTTAGTTCCCATTAAGACCTGCACAGTAGAGCCTAACAGAAGACACCAATGACGTATTTCATACCTCAGAAGATGGAGGAAAGTGTGTCTTTTTCTACAATATGCAGTAAACATGTCAAATATGTCACAAGAAGCAGGTACAAAAGCAGGTGAAGTCTCTGAAAACACTGGTGGTGAGTGAGATTGCCTAGCAAAGTGGATTAAAAATCCAAGGGAATCTTTAAACCAAATATTGGCTTTTGTAGAACAACAAAACCAGGGTAGTGTTTCCACTCAGCCATAAAAGTTACTGCGGTTGTGTAATCATGTTGAGTTGTGGCCTTAGGAAAAGTTATAAAGCAGCTGCAGCAAATTAACTTTTCAAAAGTTATTATGGATTGGATGGAATCTAGAAAATTCCCCCATGTTATTTTTTTTAATAGAACTGTAAAATGAACAACGGTGGATCTGATCTCATCTCAAACCTCTCGCCCTGTGCAAGCACAGACCTGGAGACTTGAAGGGGAAATGTAAAGCCAGCAGCTGCCCTCCCTTCAAAACAGACACTCTCCTTGCAAAAAAATGGATAGATATAATTTTTCCTCTCCTGATCCATATACCACAGAATTAAGTCAAAAGAATCCCACTATAGAGGCCCAGTAAGCCTTAAAAAGTTATACATTTGTGGGACTGATCTCATATGACTGGCTTTTTGTAAAATAGTCAGGGATCCTCACACAGGAGAAGGAGGTGTGCAGCACCAGAAGGAAACCCATGGGAGCATTGCCACAGTTGACACGGGGGCAAATTCTGGATTCAGTGGGACGCTGTAAATAAGAAGTCACTGATTCCCAAGTTAAAAGACAGCATTTGTTCTCTTGAGTCCCAGCAAGCCCAGAGCTCAGCTGAAGCAACACCTTCTGACCTAATCTGGGAAGCCATTCAACTACTAGGAGGCACTTTGACTTTTTAGGAGTAGGCAGTGCTGACCTTATCATTACGTATATTCTTAGAGTATATTTTAGTAAAGAATACAGTCTTGCAGACCACCTTGAGGCTGCTGAGCCCAAGGAGTAAGTAGAAGACAGAGGGTCCACGCAACATCAGGAAAAGAAACCAATAGTACTGCATTAGAAGATGTGAAGTAAAACAAATAAAGATGTTGGTGTCAAGGTTACTGAGGTCACAAGTCTTTGGATTAGAAAATTTGTCATTTGTGAGATGAATAGGCTTGAAAATTCCCGAACTGAGCTTTGAGAAAACCTCACAGTAACACTCAGAAACACTGAGTGAATGGAGGGCAGGTGTGGTAGAAAAGAGCACAATGTCTTGATATTCAAAATGAAATCCGTACTGCAACTACTTTAGGACAAATGTCTTGCATCTTAACCCATAAAAGCTCTTGAACAGAGAGCTCAATCTCTTAACTAGAAATGCATTGCCTCTAATTTTTTTCCATGTTCTTTTGCCCAGTCGGTGGCCTGAAATGTACATATCTGCCATTTGAATCATCTTGTATAACAAAATCTGAAGCACTGGAGCAATTCTAGGACTTGGAGTTCCAGGTTCTTATGACTGCAGAAGGTGACAGTCTCAAAGCACTTGGGTTCATGTTTGGTCTAAACATATTAGAAAAAGGGCATTGCTCCCAACATACACACTGAGTATTTAGAAACAAATCAGAATTGACAATGCCACTCGTAAGAACGGGGTACACAGCATTTCCACGTCCATTCAAAGCTGGCTAATGTATCAAATCTGAAGGATCTGTCCCATTACAATAGTAATACGTGCCACATACATAGTTTCAGACCTTCAAGATGTTCTCTTGACAAAAATTAATGACTTCTTGCCAACACTCATGTGAGATAGGTAAGTATACAAATAGGTGAAACCAAAATATTTATAGAGTGACCTAGTTATATTTGGGCCTGTTGGACAGTACTCTTGCCTGTGAACCATTTTCAGATGTGCTACAATTTGCAAGTCACTAACTTACGGCTGTAGCATTGTGGATATCCAGAACGCCCAGCTCCTCCATGATCTTCTTTACTGCATTCAATCAGAATAATCCAAAGGATGAAACTGAATTTATCTACCAAAGTAGTTGACACAGAGCACACAGATGCTTTGCATATAGAAAACAAAAGCCTTTGCATACAAAAAAAAAACTTTTGACAAGTTGTGGGGTATTTTTAATAACCACAGATCAGCCTCCCTGGGGACAAGTAATGACAGAAGTGGACTGAGGGGCTAACAGAAATTTTGCAAATTCGTTTAACAGTATATCAATTTGGGGGCAATTATTAGAAAACAAAAGAGTTCGAAGTCCCTTCTTTCTTTGGTTGTCCTATCTCAGATCTTGTCTGTTTACCTTCCCACTTGTCTGGGTCTGTATCTTTACAGTGCCTAAAGTCAAAAGCCTTAGAAGAACCTCTGAATGATGGCCATCCTCTGGCCTACAGACCCACGGTAGCATGTAAACTACTCATAAGACATTTGAGAAAAGTGATTGAGGAGAAGAGTTATCACTACACTTATGCTATGCTACACTTCTGTTAAAAAATTTTCAGGGGTCCACTAAATGGGAGACAGTGGAAAACCCTGCTCTAAATGAGCTTGTAATGACATTCACCAAAATAACAGCTGACCTGTTAAAGGATACAAGCTTTCCTTAGAACTCTTGTTCCTCATAATGCAAACAAAATTACTAAGAAAAAAAAAAACACACAACAGTTTCCTGACTCAAATTGGAAGACCAGGAAAAATCAACATGAAGGACGGATGGACAGATCATCTCCGTGTGTCATGACAACCCCTTTAAAGTCAGCCTGTGACTATTCTGCACTTCTGCTGGAATGAGATCCAAAGATACACTCACCAAACACCTCCACATTTCATCACTTCCAGAGTTTTCACTTGATTGCAGGAACTTCCTATTGATTCTTACCCAGAAAAGGGGATGGAAACAAATTCAATTGCAGAATCTGGTTTGAATTGTTTGCTCTTGATTTGTTTGGCGCACAGAGGGCAGTGTTTTCAAAAATCCTCCATGACACTGCAACTGTTCTCTAATGAAATGTCAGTGGGAACTACCACTGACTTCACTGGGAACAGTTTTAGGCCAATGCTAGGCTTTTTCTGTAGAAAAAAAAAAAGGAAAAAAAATGTAGTTCAACAGAAAAACAGCAAAAAGCCTTCAGTCTTTGTTTCCCTTAAAATGAAGTCTTGTGAGTGCATTACAGTGTCATGCCAGTCCAATGGGGACAGGAAAGAATGCAGAGAGATGAAATGCAGAGTCTTCTCTAAATATCAAGCACAGAAAGGAGTCAGTGATTTGCCATTTTTACAGTGTACAATTGGCAGGAAACTGTCACAGATGCCCTACACACTACAATGTTTCAGTTTCTCTTTCCCCTCAGAATATCTTCTAAGAGTCCCCCTCACCGGCTATCTCATCAGTCCTCTGGTAGTTTTACCTTGAGGTCTTCGATTCTTTGTCTAAATGTGTCTCTTACTTATATCCCCTTTTGCACATCTACGTCTCTTTTCACTGTCCTCACTTTCTTTCATACTTTCACAGTTTTAATTCAGGTCACTTCTTTTTTTTCCATGTATGAGCATGTAATTGTGTTTCAGAATCTGTACTATCCTTACTTGTATGAATGATGGTTCTCATTTCTACTCTAGTCCAATGAGGATGAAATCTTTCCAATAAAGAGTCTTTCTCAAAGTGAACACTGTTTCCCAAATACTTTATTAAATGAAAATAATGATCCCATTAGTAGGACCTGGATTCCTTGTCATGTTCAGTTCGTACTTGTTACAGCCTCCATCCAAACCTTATCCAGAGTTAATGGAAGTTTTTGCAGAACCACCAAAGGCTTTAGGATTACATTGTAGCTTGTTACAGGATAATTTTGGTTTCTCCTACATGAACAGTCTTGCTCCCACTTACTCCTGCATATTTCTGCTGGGTGTTGTATCCTACAAGGGGTGTTGCACGGTAACAAGACTTTTTGCCCTCAAATATACCTTATACCTTATATATTCCGTTTACCTTCCTTCCATATACCTTCCTTTACCTTCCATACCTTTTTGCCCTCAAATATACCTTATACCTTCCATTTATTGTTTTTGGAAAGTACTCAGTTCCTTTAATTATTTTCCTGTTAATAAACTCTCCTAAATACTCTGTGCTGGTGATCAGTTTTACCTTTAGAGAAGTCAAACAGAAAGGCAATTGATCCATGCAGACTCAACTGCTGCTTAACTTTATGCTGGCATGAATGAAAGATTTTATGGGTTCCATACTGTTCACTTCTGACACAGAACAGCTCAGTAGTTGAGATCGTACATAAACCAGCTGCTCTTCCAGGTGACATCTTCATTGTCCCTATAGGAGCATTCTGAATCCAAACTCTGCACAAACACATTATGGAGAACAAAACTGGCTCATCTCCATAAAACATTCATAGGAATGAGACAGGAAGCTGATGCATTATGTGCTATATTTTTTCCTCTGTGTTCCAGAGAAAAATGTTAGAAAAAGAAGGAAGATATGGGTCACTAAGTTTGCAGTGCAATCGGGTTGTAGTCATGAACTAAGAACAGGAGCTAGTCACCAGCTTCTTGAATACATGGTAGTAAATGGGGGGAAAAAAACTCCACAACAATGACAAAAAGCACCAAGTACTCAGTCTTTATAGCTGTATCTACATCTAGTATGAATTCAGGCTGCTGCAGTAGAATCAACGTAGGTCACTGAGGGTCTGTCTATAGGCCTCCTAAGCCCAGACTTGCTTCAGGTCATTTTGGTGAATAACAGTATACATAGACCAGCATTTTTCAGGTGATTTTAGACTGTCCTGTCCTTGAATTGACCTGAAAATCCTAGCCTTAATATTTTCAGTGGCAGCAGAAAATAACTCTCAGCTTCTTATGCACATTACAAAGATGATGGAGTGGAGCTTCTCCCTTATGATGAAAGGCTGAGAGAGCTGGGGCTCTTCAGCTTGGAAAAGAGGAGAGTGAGAGGTGATCTCATTAATGTTTACAAATATGTAAAGGATGGGTGTCAGGAGGATGGAGCCAGGCTGTTCTCAGTGATGTCCAATGACAGGACAAGGGGCAATGGGTACAAGCTGGAACATAAGAGGTTCCAAAGAAATGCAAGGAAGAATTTCTTCACTGTGAGGGTGATGAAGCACTGGAACAGGCTGCACAGATGGGCTGTGGAGACATTCTCTTCTCTGGAGACATTCAAAACCCACTTGGATGAATTCCTGTGTGACCTAGGTGGTCCTGCTCTGACAGGGGGATTGGACTAGATGATCTTTCAAGGTCCCTTCCAGCCCTCGAGATTCTGTGATTCTGTGACTATCTGTTGTAATACAAACAAAAGAAATCCCTTGTATTTCCAAATAAAATCTACGCACTCTTCTAAGGTGACTTTGTTACCCATGACTGGTAACTGTGTGCAGCCAGTAGTTCTCTGCTTGTAACAAATATGTAGCTTCTAAGCTACACAGTTTTAGAGCAAGAAAATGTCTTGAAATGAATGCATGCTTAAGCAGAGCACTATCAAAAGAATTATGCATGCCAGCTCAACAGCTTCATTACTCCTCAATCTATTTAATTGCAGACTCAGAGCAGAAGATATGGATAATAGCTACTCATACCTTAAATTTCACCTTCATCAAAAAGCTTCTCTGTTTTCCACTTTTTGTGGAACAGCCAAGCCACTTCTCCTGTATTTGCTGAAGGCTACTGCCCACTTCTTACAGAAACCCTAAAGAGACACAGTGGTGATACAGTCATACATAAACAATAGCTTGTTTTATAGAAGAACTGTTTGTTATACACTGTTTATAAACGAGTCCCAGATGTCTTTCCTTACACGTACATCTGCATATAGTCATCAGTTTTGGCAAGGACAGCATGGAGCAGGGTAAATCAGCATTGATGAGGCTCATAGACTATCCTGGAGTTTGTCATTGCAGAGGGCTATTTGTCATTCCTTTGACCAATAAAAGCAATGAAGTAACCTTCTACTAAAGAAGTTTTGTCCAGTTTGGTGACTCTGCAGTCTAGCTCTTCAAAGATGTTTTCAACCTGCTTATCAAAGACCAATAATAAGGGCTCGGAAAATACATGCAACAGACTTGTAATTAGTCTTTGATGTATTCCACATACAGAAGCAACTGAAGGAATCCACAAAATGGAGGGAGAGTGGATCAAAACTGCAAGAGTAGTCCTCTTTTAATTTCATTTTAAATGGATTGCAAGCTTAAGCCATCAGCAACTATACATCAAAAGATCCTGCTCCTTAAAGAAATGGTTGGTTACTTTCAGTGGACCAGATTGATAAGCAGTGCTCTGGCATCTCCTGACTATCTTGGCATTGCAAAATAATTTGTACCCCAGACATCTCCCTTTCATTCTCCTGAGCTTTAAGCAATGGTTCTTCCAATAATTTTGGTGACCTTTTAAGTTCCTAGATGCTTTCACTGCCTTATGAGGAAGAGAAAGGACTGAATGCATAGCTGTAGCAGCTTGACTTACAGCAGGGTTCCCTCTCTTTTGCAGGTGTGGTGCTTGACTCACAAAGGATCCCGATGTACCACTCTTTTGCTGGGAAATGGCTGGATTTGTTCCACTTTCATACCATGTTTCCCAAGAAAATAAATTCCTTGAGTTAGTACCAAATTGTGCTAGGAACAGACACCTGCCACCCACCCCCCCCCAAACTAAACTCTGGTCCAGAGACTTTAGGGATAGTGACTGAAAAAAATAAATGGCTGTAGATTAGGGATGCCAGGAAATAAGGAAAAAATACTGCAGAGCACAATTGGCAGCAATCGGTGTACCACTGTTGTCATGGCCAAGCTACTGTCACAGGATTCCAAAGAAGAGGAATCTGAATGCAAATAATGAAGTCATTTTGCAGGTTTTCCCAGGAAGCCCCCTCATTAAAGTCATACTATGTAGGAGCATAGGAAGAACTCAAATTAAAGCACTAACATTGATAACAGATGCTGACAACAAGGCAGGTGGGAGATGACTTATCAGCAAACATGATGCCACAAGAATGAGGGAGAGAGGCATCTCTCTCCATCAGGACAGTGTGGTTATGTAGCTTACATGTAAGAGAATAAGACACAGTGCATGGGTTGAACAGAAGATTGGCACAGTGAGTACAACATTCCCAAGAACTCCAATATGTCATGCTATCCATGTATTAGATATTTGGTTCTCATTAATATTTACAAATATCTAAATAGTGGATGTCAGAAGGTTTGGGCATCCTTTTTTTTTCTGTTGTATCTAGTGACAGGTTGAGGGGTAATGGGATGAAGCTGGAACACAAAAAGTTCCATTTAAACATAAGGAAAAACTATTTTGTTGTGAGGGTGAAGGAGCCCCGGCACAGGCTGCCCAGGGAGGGTGTGGAGTCTCCTTCTCTGGAGGTTTTCCAAAGCTGGATACATTCCTGTGTGACCTGATCTTGGCAAACCTGATTTAGCAGGGTGTTGGACTGGATGATCTCTAAAGGTCTCTTCCAATCCTACCATTCTATGATTCTGTGATTCTATATTAGTGTCTGTCTCTTGTCCTATTTCACAATTTTTGTGTGCATTGACTAAGTCCAAACACATCTGGTAAGTAAATAGGCATCTCAAATACAAAACTCCTGCACAGTTCATGAGCATAGAGGACAGGCAGAAGACAGAGACCTTAGGAGAGTCTTTGTCTTGACCACTTCATCCACAAGCTGCAGCAGGAATTCACTCTGTATTAAATATATAGCAGAGAATGAGGGCATATAAATGATCCCAATGACATAAGAGCTTCCGTTGGATACTGTATCTTCCTGCACACCAAAGTCATCCTCCAGATACAAACCCATCAGAAAACAGGATACATAAATTCAAATATTCATGGAACAGGGAAGCAATGCCTGTACATTAAAAGTGGCTTACATTAAAGATGGCTTTGTTCCCATATGCTCATACTTTCCTGAACCCATGCTCTCCTTCCGCCTAGATGTCCTGCCTATTTTTAGGATATTTCAGGACATTTTCAGGACTTCCTATATTTGTTTGAATTTCTGGGCCTCTGGCAGATGCAAGGAGACATGGGCAGCAGAGCTGACAGAGGTTTGTACATCCCAGGTACTCCTGCTATGTGAGTACACCCTACCATACAGCAATGGTTCCTGACTAGTATCTATCACTATACAAGACACATACTTGAAGGTAGATCTCAGTAACCATATTAGAGGTGCCTGGCCAAGTGTTTCACAGTTGGTCTTCACACATAATAAAAGTCCCACATGTTATGGAAATGTTGGCTTTGCCAAATACATGCAGAACATCCTGTGCTTCCATGCACTCGTTCTGTAACCATAATGTCCATATCATTATGTAGAGAAAACCTCAAGAGAAAACACAGAAGAGCTATATGGGTAACCAGGACATTCTGGAAGATTTTTACATAACCCAGAAATGAAAAAAATGTTGAGATTTAAGCAACAGATGGGTAGAGGCAGAAGGGGATGAAGGCAGAGGTGACGGGTCAGGGGGCTACAGGGATTGTGATGAGGGCAGCAAGAGTCTCTTGGTCCAGTGATGTGAAGGCGAGGTGGACGAGACGTCAGCCAGACAGGCAGAGAATTAGTTTGTGCAGAACAATTTGTCCTACTGTCGAATCTTCATTTCCTCCTGTGAATATGTTTTATGCAGTGTGTAAGCAATTAGAAAAAGCCAAAAAAGGGGTATGTTACATAAGCCACTTTTGAAAGGCTTTTTGATAGAAGGAGGTTTGAGCTGCAGGACCTCACAGAGCCTCTGCACCACGTGCTCACCTTCCCACCTAGGAGCAGCATTCCCAGCCACCACCAGCCAAGAAAACAAACAAACAAGCAGCTGCCTTGTTATTTGCATTGTAGATGAACTCAGAAGAAAATACAGCTGCAATTAGCTGACATGCAGCTGTTGAATTAAATCCTTTACTGCCCAGCTAGTAGAGCACCAAATCGTGGCTTAAGCTGCAGTAAGCTAGATTCAAAGCAAGAGACACCAATGAAGGGGTTAACCCTACACCTGTGTGTGTGTGTGTGTGTGTGTGTGTTCATAATGTGTATTTTTTCCTGAACACTTTATTAGTCTGTTAGCTCATTTAGAGACCATAATGAAGTCATTATGATGCCACCAGTATATTTTGCCAGAAAGCTGGCAACCTTTAATCTGCTTCCTCTACAGCATCTCACAAAAGGAAGGGAGAAACCAAAACACTGATTTCAACTAACAATGCATTTATTTGCAGTGCTGGGTCCCAGCACATGCTGAGAAGAAAATTCTTTTGTTTATTCTCCCCTCCTTCTGATGAGTTTTGCATAACAAGCAAGGCATAGAAGATCCCTCAGTGCAGCACAAAGCAACTCCACCTTTTGCATGCTTTTCGTTCTCTTTGCACCTTCCTTTGACCTTCCCTTTAGCTGAGGCAGCCAAAGATGTAAAAAATTCGTTTTAAAAAGCCTTGTCTAATGAGTTACCCTGCATATATGCACTGCCTGTAATTGCTCTCTGCTGCTCATATCTTGTTGGGGAGACAAAAATATATATTCAGTAGAGATTCCTAGGAGAAGTGTGCTAGGAAACAACGCTTGGCATGCCAACAAAGAGGTTTTTCTGTGGGAACTAGGGGAAGGTAAGAGTTGTGGATGAGGACAAAGACAGAGGGGCTAATCCATCCCAGTCCAGTTTCACATTCAGCAATGTATGTGCGTTTACAGACAGGGTGCAAAAATTACTTTTGTCAATCCCTGCTTTTGTTCCCTGATTAAACAAATGATGTTTCAGGTTCACGCTGTGAGCATTCAAGGCAGATGCCCAGAGGGACTGAATGAGTTGAGTTTTCCTATTAGCAGTGGCTGTGATGTGACTAGGTCACTCTACAGGGGAAGAGCTGAGCCACATTTGTCCAGCTCTCCATGGGTGAGATAATGTATGTTGTAGATAAAAAACAGAGAGGTGAGTAGGTCAGGAAGCTGAATCTAAGGGTGAATGACTGCTATGACTGTTGTTTTTTTCTAAGGGCTCGATCCAAAGTACAGCAAAGCTTCCCACTATTTTCATCACCTTGAAAGAGGTACTAGTAGCAACAAAAAGCTGGAAAACTTTACAAGAATTCCTTCCCTGATGCAAAGAGGTTATAAATTCAATGACCTGGTCCCAGCTAATAGCCAGATATTCTATTCACTATCGAGTCCTCCTGAAGCTTCAGTTCAGGCTCTTCTTCAGACAATGATTACTTTCTGAGATCATACTGCACAAGAATGACTTCACAAAAAATCCCCCATCAGCCACCTCCAATGGCTGGTAACAGCACAGCAAGGTAGGCAAATGTAGGGATGCCAGTATACCTGAGGCTGCCATCCTGCTTCAAGTGGCAGTCAATTACATCTCAGCTGACATCTTCCTGAGACTAAAGCCATCTGAGGATCACCCCCCTCAGTATACTGCTGCATTACAGCCCTGAATTACCAATCCTGTGGTCTCCACCAGTGCATTTTGATGGTGCACTGGTGAGAGACTTATTAGTGCGTCCTGAAGTGAGACAAAAATTAAGATGCATGGTCATGCTGAGGGAGCAGAAAGCACGAAGGGGCAAGGAGGGCACTGTGAGCAAGCTCAGATTGAAAGAGGAAGAGGTAATGAACGTATCATGGGTTGCTTTCCAACAAAGCAAATTATTTATGTCTTCTGAATTTATATGTGGCACATATTGCACAGCTTGGGGACTGTGATCAGAGAAGAGGAAGAAGAACAGCCTTGGCCTTAAAGCATATGAGCAGAAACAGTGTGACTCTCATAAATGGCACTGACCACTCAGCTCACTGGTGGGGGTCTTTGGGAGGGCTACTCGAAGCTGTAGCCCCCAAGGTGAGCGGTCACTGCAGTGTGGAGGAAAGGAGAAAGCCAAAGATGGGGAAATTTTCTCCCTCCATCACTAGGAACAGTCAGTGCAGTGTGGTGAGTGTTGCTCATATGGTAAAACTCTGGCATTTTGCCAAGCCCTGTGGTGACATCTAGCCCTGAGAGGTCCTGAAAGCTTGTGGGCTCCCTCCTGCTGTGACCCCAGTGCCTGAGCACACAGGCTCCTTGCAGAGAGCCTGGGGACAATTAGATGGCTTTGGGAGATGGCCTTGAAAGCAAAAGAACTGAGACTCAGAGGAACAGAGCTGAGTGCCTGGGCCAAAAAGCTGAGCAAGACATGAATAGGCCATCTGCACTCCCACCCTAGATGTTTTTCATGCTCTGTGCTTTGAACACAGTCCCAGCACCACTGGCCAGTACTAGAGCTATCAACATTACCCCAGAGGTGCTTCAGCATCTACTCTGTGACTGGCAGCACGAAGGGCATTGCACCCTGAAGTGATGGAGGTATGTTACACAGCTTCCATGGAGTCGGTGAGGAAGGAAACCAAAACATAACCATGATGTCAACCCATAACACAAGGAGTATTTTTTCTTATCTATCCTACAATCACATAACCAAAATGAAGTAGCACCTTGTGGCTGTCAAGGCTCACAACCAGGCATCTGGAAGCTCTCAAGAAAAGCTGAAAAAAATACCAAAAATAAAGGCACTCAAAAAAAACCCCTTAAAACTTCTCAAGTAGCCATTTCCAGGTAGGAAAAGAAAAGGGTTATATCCAGTGGGAAATCAAATGACAAATGATGATAAAAATAACAGATGTATGGCAATTTTTTTAGAGTAGTGAAACTGAGATTCCTGTATAGGAACTTTGACTTGGGCTGTGGAGCAGATCTGTCCTAGCTGCAGCACAGGGAAGATGCACAGCATCTTGGCGCATCTGCAATCGTCAGAAAGTTGTGATGGGGTAGCTGGGGGAAAGAGTTCTGCCAAGGAGGATTTTTCATCACCAGTACTGAATGAATTGATTTAGGTGCTTAAAGATCAGGAACAGCAACTTCTCTGGGATAAATGCTCCATAGTTACCTCAGCCCACAGTTTTGGAGAACCACTTGAATATTTTTCACTCTTGAGCTCCCTGGCAACACCCTCAAAGTTTAGCTGCCATTGATTTTAACAACAGTCAGATACCCAAATACTGAATTGTTACCATCAGCTCTCAGTCAAGAAGAGTATAACAGTGCAGAGAAATCAAAAGATTGCTCTTGAGACCCAGGTTAATCCCCTGACGCTTAAGTCAGCTTTCCACTATTAAAACATATTTATTACATTAACTGTTATTTCCTAGCACTGTTGATTAAGAAGAAAATTTTCATCGATTTCTTGTTAATCTTAATCATGAGGCAGGCTATCACTTGAAACTCTCTTTAATGTATTCATTTTTTTATCTATGTATATATAACTCACAGTTCGTAAATATCCAGTATGTAAATTATACTTCAGTTTTATATTTGTATACATACCCTTTCATTCAGGATCACCTGAGTCCATGACATAGCTAAATCCTTTAGTTACTCTATTATCTGGAACATCTCTGATGTTAGTATCTGCTAGGCTTGAAGCCAGGCTGGTATATGTATAGACTGGTAGCAGCAAAAACGTACAGGAACGAGATACCTCTATACCAAGACTGTGTATGATGAAAAGATTAAACTTCAGTCTTCTCATGCTGCAAACTTGGCTAAGAAAGCTCTACATTTAAAAGAAGTCAAAAATGCTGTTTGAAGAATTACTGAAATGTCAAGCAGCATGTGAAAGGACTCTGTCTTCATGCCATCTCCATGCCCTAACTCCTTTCACATCCCTCAGGATTATAATTTTTTTAATTGCTTTAAAAAAAAAAAAAAGCTCAGTCATCTCAAGTGTATAATTTAAATGCCAACTTCCTGCCTGGATTCACAATTTCTAGCTCAGTTTTAAATCATTGAAAACAGATTGAATGGGGTGCCTTGTTTGGCAAGCATTGTGGTTCACCTACCAATAACTTCAGTGTGGTCCTCTTCTGCAGACATTTACCCATTGGTTTGATGGGACTACTCAGGAGACAGAGGACCTTTCAGGCCTGCTGCGTATCCTTTTGTCTCATCCTGCTATTAAATCTCTCTGGAAGACAAACATCAGCATTCTGGAACCTGATACTGTAGAAAATTCTGTGGTGCTTTGGACCCCATAAGTGCCAATTCATGCTTTTCTTACAGAAGCAAAGCAAATGGCTTTTTTCTCCCTCGAATAACATGCTAATTGCTTTCTCCTTCTTGTCCACAGGACATTAAACAGTTGGGCTTGTTTGTCATACAAAATCAAATTAAAGAGAGTATGACAAGTTAGTGTGTGTCTTCTCTAATAATAAGAAAGAACTGATGCACATGTTCCTGCCAGCACCACCCACTTGTCTACCCTGGAAGGACCAAATGCCATTCCCTAAGGTGAGAGCAGCTGATGGATGTCCTCCAGTGCCAGGCGTGGAGCCAGGATTTACTTCACTGCTAGGGGAAGCTGACCCTGTCTGTGCAATTCCAGGGTGGAAAAGTCCTCTACCACCATTTCTGTACCTCCCCATTCCATTGTCTCTGTGTGTCGTCCCACACCACACTCCCTGCAATCTGGATCTGCTTATAGTTTCCTGTTTGGAATTGGAAAACAAATATTCCCCTTGGTCTGCTCCCAGCGTAACCACTACCAGCTCCAAAAGTCCTAGTTAACTTTTGCTCTGTCCAAACAGGATGTTCTTCCAAACATGCAGCCGCTGATCCCAGCTGCTGATCCAGGGGGCACAGCCATATCCTGTTGAAGAGGAAAAAACAAACACTGTTTTCAGCTGCATTGATACAGCTAGTCGTGGTTGCAATGCCATTGCATGCCCTCTGAGTTTGAGCACCTCCACAGCAGACTCATAGTACCTGTGGAGGCCCCAGCACCTTGAAGAGCCACGGCTGGCTGCACACTTGAAGTCCAGCAGCACCCAAACTCTATAGTCACATGGATGTCCATGAGGCATTTCCCAGCACTCTGAGCCCCTTCTCCATCCTTCTCCCACAAAGACTTTAATGACTGCATTGTCCTGCCCCAGATGCAGGAAAAGAGGTGGAGGGAAACAGTGGTGGTGAAGAACAGAGCATGTATTAATAGCCTTGATAACGTCTGCATTTTATTTTACTTTTATTTTACAGCCTGGCATTTCAGCTGCAGTTGCTGTTTCCCTGATTGCACCTGGTTTGGGAGTTAAAAATTAATATACTTTTTGTTGCTATTGACTGGTAGGTCAGATTAGCTTGCTCTAATTCTTCAACTTGTTATGTATGTACATGTGAGTTTAATAAAGTTTGTTGTCTGTTTAAACTCTGTTGTTGTCTGCTCAATTGTAGGGAAGTGGGAAGCTGTCACTATGCCAGAAGCTTTCTTATTGAAGTCTAACAAAACAGTGAGCAATCTAGACAAACCAATAAAATGGCACCCCATGTCCCCAAACCAGCACGCACTAAGAGCTTCATTAAAATTGATCTTGAATTCAGCAAGTAAATCAACACTCACCCAAGACAATACATTAAATTAATCAGGCACAAAATACCCCATACAGATCAGCAGGCCAAAAGTTTTCAAAAAATAAGCACAACAGAAACTTTCCGTTCTTGGGAGATATCAAAGTACCATGATATTTCACCACAAAGCAGCACATATAATTAGCAATCAAGTACTCATTAAAATTGCCCCATGAAGCAAGCATGTGAGCCAATACAACATCTCCAGTTCCCTTTGGCTCACTGGGCTCTGGCCTTATTTCATTATAAAAGCACTACTGGGATGTGCAAAAAGGCAAAAGACCAGGGGCCCTCTTCCTTGGCTGGCAGACTAGTGGATACAGCTGTGTTCCTCGCACTCCTGGAGGACGATCCCTATCACCTTTGTCAAAAGGGCTACTCCTGTACAAACTTCAGGTTCATATCAGAAAGAGAGGGAACAGCAAGGTTTTCCCTAGACTGTCCCAAGTTACCAGTGCCTGTGTCACTGGAATATGCAGGGCCCAACTTTTTCTTGTCTGTAGGTGCCTGATCTCCCCAGAGATTAGTGTCATCTGCATCATCATGCAGGGGCAGAGCCATGTTGCCCTGGAAATCCTCCTCAACAAGGAAGTAGTACTTGTGATTCTGTAATTCTGTAAGGTTTGCAGAACTTTGAAAGGCAAATGATGGCACCACTGTGGCTTGAGAGCCCTGTCCTCTGGCATTATTTCCAGTACATCCATACTCCTGCCTGCCTGATGGGCCATGACCTTCCATCAGCATCTGTCATGGTTGGCCTAACACTCGATTTTCCAACACTACATGAGGCATCCATATTTCTAATATAAGACTTCCAAGACAGACACACATTCCATACCCCACTCCTGTGGTACTGGGGGCTTTTATCAGCAAAGGACTCTTCTGGGTATGGAGATGCCAGACAAAGAAAGCAGCTTCCCAGAATTACTGCAGACAGGAATTAGCCGAGAGAAACACACAGGGGCTGTTAAACAGATACATATAAAATGGTCCAATAAGCAAAAAAAAAATGTATTTCAATTTTAAAAATATGAAAAAAAAAATTGCTGGGACCCCTTTCCCTATAATGCTCAGTGGCAGGAACTCTGTGGGAAAAGACCACTCGTGCTGCGCAATGTACTGCCTGCAATTATGGTTTGCCATAAAGTATCATTGCCACAGAGATTTAGAAATTTCATTGCAAAGTTGCTCATGATCCTAGAAAGTTAAACCAGGAGTACTCAGGAGATAATGTTTCAGAAAGGGTGAGTTTTTTCTCCAGGGGAAGATTTGGATGATTCAGCAGAGTTCTTGGTAAAGTGGACTGTGAGGTCCCATTTCTGAGGAATTACAACAAACAAAGCCTCAGTAATAGAAAATTAAGACCATAGGCATCCTTCTTAGCAAAACCTGCTGTCTTAAGTGTTGCTGGACTTTAACACACCAGCTGTGCAATGATACTAGGGTTCTCCTCCTTCTGAGAGCTGAGCTTGCAGATGCTGGACTGGGCAGGTAAGCCCAAGGTTCTAGAAAGTCTGCTCAGACCCAGGGCTGGTAATGTGGGTTGAAACACAGCTACCCAGGGAAGCATTCATGAAAGGCAGCACAGTCATCTGACTCATGGTCTTTTTTTTAATGCCCCTGGGTTTCAAATAGACATCAAAAGAAAAAACAATCTTGGCACCTCATTTGCTAGGAGAACAGCCTAGAAGTATTTATTACTAAAAGGAGTGATTGAGCAGTGACATTCAGTGTTTCCATTTTTCAATCGTTTCGGGTTTTTTTCTTCTTTTTTTTTTCCTCTTTTCCCCTGCAGTCCTTGTAAAAACACCAGAATAATAGCAATTTATTAAGAACTGGCATTCACTCAAAATAGTTTCCCTTAATGTGAATGCTCTTACTGACATTGTAAAATTTATTTACAGTTTCTCTTTCTTCTTCTGTTCATTGTTTGGATGTACCATAGGACACTAATAAAAAAAAAAAAAAAAAAAGGTTATTTATACTAAACAGATGTACTGTGAAAAGCCAGATGTAACTTGGACGGTAACAAGCAGCTGGGCAAACCCTAGCAGATAAGCTGCCTTTGACTACAGGTTTCCTTCATGCCCACAGTTGTTATAGCAGTTCTTTCTGTCACTCACTTCACTTGCAAGTACACAGAGATGGTTACAATGGAGATCTGAGTCCCCATTACTTCCAAAGGCTGAATAAAGTGTGAGTACTCCCTTCAAAGTACTTTCTCAGCCTCTTCATAATTTCTGATGCCTTTGCCACTTGAAAAAACCCAAAAACTAAAACAAGGAGAGTTTATAACAAAACAGCATAAAAGACCCTAATATAGTGTACAGAAACCTGAAGTGCTGCCTAGATTTACCTCAGATATGTTAATCTGACAATGAGTGGATTGAGAGCAGCCCTGTTGGAAGGATTTGGGCTTCTTGGTTGGCAGGAAGCTCAACATGACTTGTCAATGTGTGTTTGCAATCCAGAAGGGTAACCCTATCCTGGGCTGCATCAAAAGAAGCTTGGTCAGCAGGTTGAGGGAGGTGAATCTCTCCCTCTACTCTTGTGAGACTTCACCTACCATACTGTATCCAGCTCCAGGGCCCCCAGTAAGAAGAATATGTACCTGTTGGAGTGAGTTCAGAGGAGGCCCATGAGAGCTAGAGCACCTCTGCCTTGAAGACAGGCTGCAAGAGTTGGGGTTGTTCAACTTGGAGAAAAGAAAACTCCAGGAGACCTCAGAGCAGCCTTCCAGTACCTAAAGGAGGTCTACAAGAAAGATGGAGAGAGACTTTTACAAGGGCAGGTGATGATTAGGACAAAGGGTAATGACTTTAAACTGAAAGAGGGTAGATTTAGATCAGATGTAAGAAAAAAATTCATCACTGCAAGGGTTGTGAGACGCTGGAGCAGGTTGTCCAAAGAGGCTCTGAACGTCCCATCATTGGAAGTGTTCTAGGACAGGCTGGACAGGGCTTTGAAAAATCTGGTCAAGTGGAAGGTGCCCCTGCACATGGCATGAGGGTTGGAATCTTTATGGTCCCTTCCAACACAAATCATTATATGACTCTATAATCTCCAGAGATGATCTCACCAGGCTGGCTGAAGATTGTCCTGACACTGCCTGATGCTTGTAGGTAAACACATCATCATATAGTCCTATTCAGAAATGGCAAGGCAAACACAAACACAGCATGTTCATGGCACGGTGCACTGAAACTGCATCATGTAGTGCCTCAGGTGAACACAAGCCCACATTACCATATTTGGGACTAAGAAAGGGACAAACACATGAAACCACATATTGGGTGGTGCGGCCAAGTGCTTACTGCCTGTACAGTCAGTGAAGAAGGATGCATGAGGCACACTTCAAGTGTGCTGTACCAGGTTCACAGTTTCTTCTCCCTTTTGACCGCTGGGGAAGCCATGGCCTGGAGAGTGGGTGGTCTGAATCACACATCACTCTCTCTGCCAAAGACATCAAAACAGACAAGCAGGATACAGCTGAATACTCCTGCTTTCTCCTGAATGTGAGCCATGCTTGTGGCTCTACTGCACAATTCATTCCATTGACGTTGTTCATTTCTCATCCTATAAAGCATTCATTTAACTCACAGGGGAAGAAAAAGTCAACTAAAAAAAAAAAAAAAACCAACAACAATGAATTTTTAACATTGTCCCAAACAGAAAGCTGGACCAGGTGCGGACCAATGATTAGGATTAAACGATGGGAAGACATCCAAAGCGTTCAGCTTAGCTGATTGCAGAGGTCTGCCTTTGAAGGCTGTATACAGTGAAGCAACTCATTAATAGCTGGACTTTCACCTTCCTGGCAGTAGACAAGTCGTGTAGTTGAGAAGGTCAGTGCCTTGAATTTTAAGAATGGAAGCAAAAACCAGGATCGTTTACCCTGCAGCGCACAGGCTGTACAATTTTCTTTTAGCATTAAGACAGCATGAGACTAATACCTCCATCTACCTAGTGCCATAGTTGCTTCTGCATGATTGGGCCAGGAGGGAACCACTGACCTAATTCACAGCTAATTGTGATAACAGTAACAACAGCAGCAATTTTCTATAGACCTGGGTATTTGTTACTTTTTCCTGTGTTTCTCACTTTATTCATCTGCAGCCAAGCTGTACAGTTTATAAACGATATTGCATTAGAGCAATCTGATCCCTTGTTTACAGGATAGTCCATGTCTCCGTCTTATAGCTAGAGCCGCAGATCAGCGAAATGATTAACCTTTTAAGAATTGCTCTCAAAAGCACAAGAAGTCTCTTTTTCTGCACATTGCTTAGTGTCACAGAGCATCAACAGAGTTCTTTACAGTGTGAGGTAGTTTGATCCTGTTAGGGTAGCAGCCACAAGGAGATTTTGGCTCCTATTTTCAAATCAGAGGGAAGCAGTGGATTCATCCCCTGTTAAATCAGCACAAGAGAACTACTTGCTGCAAAACTGGGCTTTCTTAAGAGCTTTACACTGTCAGATGGGGAGGAGAATGACTGTGCATTGTATCAGACTTTTGAGGGAGATACTTGGAAAGACAAGAATTCTGGTGTGTGCTGATATGCCTGACATGAGACATGCAAGAGGGGCTTGTTGAACGTACCACAGTAAAGTGAGAAGAGATAAAACTGAGAGATGCGGAACATTGCTGCATCTTACTTGCCAGCAAGTACCAGCCTGCCCTCAAAACTGGTTTTGAACACATTTCAGCACACTGCTTGGACAGAAATGCTTGATAAATCTTATTGAGGCAAATAAAGGAGGGAGAAAAGAAAGAAAGAAAGAAAGAAAGAAAGAAAGAAAGAAAGAAAGAAAGAAAGAAAGAAAGAAAGAAAGAAAACAAAGAAAACAGTTCTAGGTCCTTCTTCTCCCCAGGAAAGCAAGAAGCATCCAGAGAAGCTTCAAAATAATACGTTTAATTTTCACATATCTCTTCCACCTACTTGGTGCAGGTATATTGGAACAATTTTGCTACCTTCTAATACGTCACTTGCAAGATCCTTGTAAAGGAAAGAAATTGTCCAGGTGGCAGAGTCCTAACATGCATAACTTCATATCTTCTCCTTCAAAAAGCTTTGGAGAGAGAAAATGCAGACCAATCTCCCAAGTTGTATCTTCTTTCCCTTGTCCCTTTTCTCAATGCTAGGTTTGGAAGACATCTCTACCCCCTGGGGAAAGAAATTAAAACCATGGGCTTTCCCAGAATAACCACATTTATACAAGCTTCCCTTCCCTAGAGGAGAAAGAGAGAGACTCAAAACCTCTAAGATTGTTTTCAAACTTATATGGCGCTTTGCCAGAAATTTCGAAAAGAGTTTATGTGGCCATAAATCAGTTGAACTGGTCAATGTGCAGAGACAACTGACCAAAAGACTCACCCAATGTTAGATAATTCGCATTTCTGAGAAAGCCATGAAACAAAAGATTTTGCCTTAAAAAGAAATGAGTACCTTAACTTTTCTTAGAGTCATAACACACTGCATGAACTTGCATGATTACAAGGACCAACATAACTGAATTAATGGAGAAATGTATCCAGACATTTCTTTCAGTGCTGGCAAAATGACAAGTACACACCAGGTGACCAAAACCTCAACATCCTACACACTTAGCCATAACATTCTTGCATGAATATTCTCACAAACACTTCTGTCCTGCTGAAAGACAACAGCTAGTATCTTTTTGTCTGGTATATTTCCTATTCACATAGATTTTTATGTCATGAAACTGTATATTTATCTCCTTTCAAGTTGAGTCTCACAGGTACAGATGCCATTTTTATGGAAAAGAAACTAATGATTCTGCCTATCTTAACTTACATTTTTTATGCAATTGACTTTTAGAGTAAGCAAAGCCCTTCTGAAAACTTAGTGGTTTTGAACACACGTTCACTCAAGATGAATACAAAATGATATTTTTTAGAATAGGGAAAGTGAGTATCTTATCCCATGTACTTTTAGGAATAAATATAGATACCAGCAGCAAGTGCTAAGGACTTTCAAACACTGAAGATTCTTACATCCTGAGCAAATTCTTAACTGCTTGTAGGTAAACTGTGAACTGGGAAGAGAGACCTCTCACACCATTTTCCAAATATTTTTTTGCTGCCCTCAGTTGACACAAAAGAGGAAAGCATATTCCTTCATGTTATCCTTGCTTCCTCCATCCTGGGTTAGAGTACTTAGTGCTTTACTAAAAATTCTTTTTGAGGAAAATATCCTTATGTTTCCATCTCCATTGGGCAGGGTGGCAGACTCAAGCTTTCAAACAATGTTCAGGAATAGACCACTTATAATGTCAAAGACTATAACAGCTTTTAATGCAGTGTTAACTAGGAAGCACGGGTGTGGGTAAATGTCCTGGGTAGATCTCCCTTACAGAAGTCACTGCATTGGCCAAGCAATCAAAGACATTGCCCTCAAAGCATCCACAACAGTTCTTATCATGGCCACAGTGGGTGCTAAGACTTGGAGAGTTCACAGTCAAATAGAAACCCATAACATATATCTATACACCCCTTGTCTCCAAAGCTCAATGTCACGTATTCAGAAAGTCCTGCAACTGGAGATGTTCATTGAGTTTGCAAAGCACCCTCTGTTCTGTGATCACCTTGCAAAGTGAATTATGTGAATAGAGAATGCCTACTGAACAGGGCACAGTTCAGATCCATACTATATGACACAGGACCATAAGGTGTGTCACTCAGGGCTAATGCCTGGAGAATTACATCTTTTTGAGAAGCTCCTTCTTCTAGTAGACCCACACCTGGATCATTCTGGTTCATGGCAACTGAAATGTCTTCAAAGTTTCTATTATTGATACTTCCCAGATTCTGACTATCCTACAAGGCAATCAACTGAAGATCTCAGTCTATGAAAGCTGCAGCCTCCATTGGGTCATCAATGCCCATCTGAGGTAACATTCCAAACACAGCACTTTATTTTTGGCTTTTGAGTCATACCATTACATATCACCTTGGCTTCAGGCAACGGTGATGCAGAACTTTGTGAGATAACTTGGATGCCTCTCCTGTTCAACATCTGGTTACTATGTTTACTTAGCAGGGCAAATGTATAGGTAAAGCAGGAAGGACTTTTACAAACCACACAGCAAAAGCTGGAGGTTCACAGATCAGCTTCAGAAGAGCTACGTTGATTTCTAGGAGATCATCCACATATATCTGATGCAATCTACTGTCCAGGAAAGTGATCATGAGGCAGTTGCTCAAGATATTAGAGCACTGGGAGTCAGTGACCCAACAGGACTCTTCCAGTTTAGTACTCCAAAATTCCTTGAAGCTTTGCATAAGACCTGGGGCAAAATGTTTAAACATTGCAAAGAAGATTCATGCTCAGGTGGTTGCTGTAATAGACATTTTGGAGTACTATTATTTTAAAGCATTGCTCTCCACCATAAAGCACACCATTTTGTAAGGATCAACAAGCATCTTCCTCTCCATGAACAGTGCGGTTAGCTCTGCATTACAAGGTTTCACCAGTCCTTTTTAACTACTGGGTGCTTTTCTAAATTGAAGGCCAGGCACACTGGTCAGCAAAATGAAAAGACAGAGCCCCAGGCAGTGTTCAGTTTAGAAGTACCTGCCAATTTGTTTTGCAATTGCACTGTTATTTAAAAATGACAGTGTTGAATTTTAAAAAAAGTTTCAGCTGGGTATGGAACTTTGCAGCTCCACAACAGATCTGCCAGGGCACTCTATCTGCCAGCCCATAAAATGTTTTGCAATTGACCATGCCAACCTAAATTAACAGGATTTGAGGTCAAATGGTATTCACAGCTGGATGCTCTGCAGACACCTTGGGAAGGAGCAGCAGCCAAACTCTCTTTACCTGTAAAGTATATTGGAAATTAATAAATACACAAACAAACAGAAAGTAGAAATCCACTCACTGTTCTCATACTCTTTTTAATAAGGTTGAGCAATATTTGTTTGAAAGCTGTAAGATCACAAGTACTTGGTATCTGCCCTGTTTGATTGCAGCATAGTTTAATGTAAGGCTGGGACATTATTGAGATGTTTTTAGCATAGTTAAAGTTATCTGTTTGAATAAATATATTTTTCTCTAAAATCTACCTGTACATAGATGTGCTGAGATGCCATTTTATATACAAATATAAAGATATTTTTATATACATATATCTCTCAGAATCATAGAATCATAGAATGGCAGGGGTTGGAAGAGACCTTTAGAGATCATCTAGTCCAACCTCCTGCAGAAGCAGGTCCACCTAGATCAGGTTGCATAGGAACATGTCCAGGCGGGTCTTGAAGACCTCCAAAGAAGGAGACTCCACACTCTCCCTGGTCAGCCTGTGCCAGGGC
>WBNH01002953.1:0-23164 GCA_013401255.1 Urocolius indicus | reverse complement strand
ATCCCTGTGGAACTCCACTGGCCACAGGCCTCCAACTCGATTCTGTGCCATTGATCACCACCCTCTGGGCTTTGTCATTCAGCCACTTCTCGATCCACCTCACTGTCCACTCATCTAAGCCACACTGTCAGAGTTTTCTGATGAAAATGTTGTGGGAGACAGTGTCAAAAGCCTTGAGGAAGTCCAGGTTGACAACATTGGCTGCTCTCCCTTCATCTAGCCAGCCAGTTACACCCTCATAGAAGGCTATCAGGTTGGTCAAACAGGATTTCCCCTTGGTAAGTCCATGTTGACTCCCCCTGATAATGATCTTTTACTTCATATTTTTAGTAATGACATTCAGGATGAGTTATTCCATCACCTTTCCAGGGATGGAGGTGAGGCTGACTGTCCTGTAGTTTCCTGCCCTTTTTGAAAACTGGAGTGACATTGGCCTTTCTCTAGTCCTCAGGCACCTCGCCTGTCCTCCATGATTGTTTGAAAATGATGGAGAGAGGCTTAGCAACCACATCAGCCACCTTAGTTTGCAAAAACATCTGCTCGCCATGCAGCTCACACAGGTACTGAAGCCTGATTAACATCTTTTAAATGGATTGAGATCATCACATAAACAGAGATTGTAAAATGCAGAGAATTATCATTATTTTACTAGGCCAAACCCTGACATCATTGCTGTTTTCCACTGAGAGAAGAAAATTATCTTGGCTTCAACAGTAGTTTTGCCTCACTAAAAGCTGAACCAAAACAGACTGAGAGAGGACTTCAGGATCTGCCCAGAGATGATTTATTCTTGGGACAGACAACTCATACTAATGACTTTCTCCACAAAACAGCTTGACTTCAGATTGATCTATCTGCCACTTTAGTAGGCCACTTGCAGCACGTTGGCCAGTCTGCACAGCTATAAAAGGTGAGGTCACCTGTTCCTTTGTAAAAAGGAAGGACTGTGTTAATACACTGAACCAAGGGACAGATGATCACTTGACTTATAGCTGCTCAGTGCCTCTCTTGAAAATTGTGCCAGACTATGGATGATCTCAGAGTTTAAGAGCTCTTCCCATCTGGGTTTTCACTGACTCTTCCCAGCTTGCAGAAAGGCAAAGAACATGATCAAAATGCATTTGTATTTCAGCTAGCACCAGGTCCAGAATGGTTCTATTCTCAAGAAAGTAATTTCATCTAAGAAATGACCTTCATCAATGAACACCATTCCATCTAAGCAGGTTGCTTTGCCAGCAGCATTAGGGTTTTAATAGAAATGTTTCCATTTCAAGACAAATGCTCCATATCCTGATGGCTGTGGTACTGCATTTGGCATGTGGAGTCCTAAATTCAAGTCACACAGACAGTGAAGGTTTGGAGTTAAAAATGTCAAGTCTGCTTTGGGCAAAGCAGGAACTTGAAACCACATTTCCTATGTGCCAAGTCAGTAACTCAGCCATCAGGCTTTGGATCACATAGGTCTTGTCCTTGGGCCAACCAACTCTGAAAGCAACAGTGGGAGGAATTTTCCAGTCCAATTCTAATCACTGCAACAGGATGAAAATTGACTTTTTATTTCATGATACCTGACTCCACAACCTTGATTCTTTAAGAGCTATCCCGATGCAAACTTCACCAATTGAAGGCCTGGCTGGCTCAGTTATGTTCTATCTCCTCTCCCATCCTGAAGACATGGGGAGTATTAGGGGCTACTCTTGTTTTATCTTCACTGAATTACTTCCATTAGATTAACTTGGACTACTCAGGTGGAACCAAGGGGGATTGGTTTTATCAATGAAGCTAAGTGACCGATGCATTGAATTTCAGTAATATAAGAACTATTTAGATATATATGGGAAATTTACCATTTTTCAAATATTCAGTAAACACTGAAATAATAACAGTAATGTTGGAACACCTGGTATTGGAAAAGTACATACAATGTAACTGGAAAAAACCTATTTCTTCTAGAGACAGATCTATTGTTTACATGTCTGTGTTTTCTAGCAGAAAGTAGATCCTGTACAGCATGAAGAGAAAATCATCACTGTGTTTGGGTGACTCATCACAGAATCACAGAATCTCAAGTGCTGGAAGGGATCTCAAAAGATCTTTTAGTCCAAACCCAATCTTCTAGCTCAGTCACTCTCACAGCGAAGAAATTGTTCCTTGTATTTCTTTGGAACCTCTTATGTTCCAGCTTATACCCATTGATCTTTGTCCTATGATTGGACATCACTGAGAACAGCCTGGCTCCATCCCCCTGACACCCATCCTTTACAAATTTGTAAACATTAATAAGATCACCCCTCAGTCTCCTCCAAGCTGAAGAGCCCCAGCTCCCTCAGACTTTCATCATATGGGAGATACTCCACTCTCTTCATCACCTTTCTGATCCTGTGCTGGACTCTCTCCAGCAGCTCCCTGTCCTTCTTTAACTGTAGGACCCATAACTGGACACCATATTTCAGATGTGGTCTCACAGTGGCAGAGTAGAGGAAGAGGAGAACCTCTCTCAATGTACGGCCCACAGTCCTTCTCATACACTCCAGGATGCCAGTGCCATTTGTGGCCATGAGGGCACATTGCTGGCTCATGCTTATAGAGTCACAGAATCATAGAATATAGTAGGAATTGGAAGGGACCTTTAGAGATCATCTAGTCCAAACCCCTGCAGAAGCAGGTCCACCTAGATCAAGTTGCACAGGAACGTGTCCAGGTGGGTCTNCCCTTTAATCACCACTCTCTGCCTTCCCTTCAACCGGTTCACAATCTACCTCACTACCCAATCATCCAGCCCAAACTGTCTCAGTTTTGCTGCAAGAATGCTGTGGGAGACAGTGTCAAATGCGTCACTGAAGTCAAGATAAACCACATCCACTCCTCTGCCACCATCTATCCACCTGGTTACACCTTCATAAAAGGCTGTCAGGTTGGTCAAACATGACCTGCCCTTGGTAAAGCCATGTTGACTGCTCCTAATGATCATCTTGTTCTTTAAATGCCTGGAGACAGCACCAAGGATAAGTTGTTCCATCACCTTTCCAGGGATGGAGGTGAGGCTGACCACTCTGGAGTTACCCAGCTCCTCCTCTTGCCCTTTTTGAAGACTAGAGTGACATTTGCTTTCCTCCAGTCCTCCTGCACCTCTTCACAACTTACTGAAGATAAAGCAGAATGGTTTAGCAATGATTTCTACCAGCTCCCTCAGCACCCACAGTTGCATCCCATCAGGGTCCATGGATTCATGTGCATCCAGATTCCTCAACTGATCCTTAGCCCTGTCCTCATCAACCAAACAAAATTCCTCCTTTAACCTGACTGCCTCCGGAGTCTGGGGCTCCTGAAGACAGTTTCCAGCAGTACAGACAGAGGCAACAAAGGCATTCAGTAACTCTGTCTTCTCTGTATCCTGTATCACCAGGGCACCTGCCTCATTCAACAGTGGGTCTACATTGCCACTAGCATTTTTAAGAACAAGTCCCTTTGCCCTTCTGGCTAAAAAATTAGTCATAATGACACACAGATTTACTACCTCCACCTGCATTACAACAGTCCAGTGTATCTAATTTCGGACCAGGAGAGATCAGGAAAGTTACCCAGCTAACCTCTTGCATGAAGTTTCCAGGTACCAACAATTTTAGAGAGGCTAACACTTCCATTGTATACAGATCTTGGCAACAGAGGTCAAGCCACTTTTCATATGCTTCTTTTTAATCTGTTCACCACTGCATACATCTGTTTACATGTAGGCTTCTTTAAGGGCTGAACTTTAACAGCATGAGACATCCACATTCATGCATAGATATTGGCAACTGAGTGTATTTAACACCACCAAATTTCTCAACATGTGTCTCATTAACAAAAGCCTAAAATAAGAACAAGAAGTTTAAGTAAAAGAATAAAAAGCTTTGCTTATTGTAAGCAACATCCATTTTTCATAGTAAAAATCTGTTGATAAGCTCAAATGTTTATCTCCTGTGAGAGATTTTGCATGTCAGGATGAGCAGAAATATCCATTTGCTGTCTAAGAATGAACAGCATTAGATGAGGTATTATAGTGCTTGTCATCCTCTGTGCTATGTTAGAGTATGAAGATGGACAAATACTTTGTGCATAAAGGAGTGTTGCTACTCAGTTATTTCCTGCTTTTCTGCCAGATCAGCTAAATGACCAGCTAATACACTAATGAAACAAGTGACTCTAAATGATTCGTGAGCCATCTAGCTAGTGAAAATAATGCTGCTTCACCCAACTCCTAGTGGGAGCAGCTGAATCACCCCATTGAATCCTCCACAGGAGTGTTGGGGGGCAATTTGACTTAGCCCACTTGGATGTGAGGCATCTGCCAGAGCCTACTTGGTCCCTATTGCCACAAGCTCCCTGTGCAATGTGTAGGACACAGTGAAGTTGACAGTGCTGTAAGCAGTACATTAATGGATCATTTCTTCTGTTGGTTTTGTAAGGTGGCTCACCGGGGACTCCCAGTCTCACCTACAGCCTTCATTTTGAGGTGAAAATTAAGTCCTTAGAGCTTCAAACATCTGAGATGTGGGAGAGTGAATTAACCTTTTTGCTGAGACAATCTGACCCTCTTCTGTTTAAATCCTTGCTCTCCTTAAGTCCCTGGGCAACAGCTTGGGAAATAAGGGTGGACAGCTGCATGTGTCATGATCACCTTGGAATCACCTCCAGGCTTATGAAAACGTCTGTCCTTGTAAGTTTGTCAACAGACCTTCTCATTGCTGAAAGGTTCATAAACTGCCTAGTCTTTTCTCACACTAAACAGGGTTGTTCTATCCATTCCCAATGCCCCCCTCCAATCCTGTAATACTAGCCACACTCTCAAAGACAGTAGAAAAAGGCCCCAGAACCACCTGATAGTCTCAAACAGCCCCAAGGCTTTGTTGGCCAATATGGTTCCATGTCTGCATTTACAGATAGTACAGAGGCCTTGTTTGTCCTGATAGACAATCGTCTTGATTTCAAAGGTCAATTGCCTCCCTACACTCTCTGCCATATGTAAGCCTGCATACCACATTGCCACCATGAGGAGGTATGCACTGATATGTCTGAAATATAAGCAAGCAGCATAGATGAACAATCAAACAAAATATTTCCTCTCCCACGCAAGACAGCTATCATTAGAGGCAACTCCTCTGCCTCCCACCTTCTTCAGGTCTTCCTGTCTGTCCCTTTCAGCCTGCCTGTCCCTTTCAGCCTGCCTGTCCCTCTTGTCACCCACATTCCTGGTTCTCTCTCAGTCCTTTGCAGAAAATACCTAACAAATCCCTGTTGGATTTGGAGAATTGCAAAGAGCTGGCTGGTAACTGGCAGAGTGAGACTAAAAGAATCAGCTGCCATGGAAAGGAACAATAAGTCCATTAGCAAAAGCTGGAATACCCTAAAAAAATCACAATAAGATTTAAGGCTACCCTGAAGCTTGCAACATACCTGGTCTGTTTTTACAATGAGCAACTTTGAATGTCAAAAGAAAAATTGCACTAGAAATTGAAAGGGTGGCTAGTAGCCAAGAAAGAGTACACAGACACTTAACACTTCTCCATTAACAGCAAGGGCAGCAAAACTATAAAACAATTATTGCTAGTCCAGTGGGTTTACAGACCAGAGAATGCTTTTTTTTGTCAGAAAACAGCTGTTGAACAAAGGAGGAATACTGAGTGAAATATGAATTTTCTTGAGTCCACAGCAGCATGGGTGTAAGGCACTAAGATGGAGTGGCACTGCACAGGGTCCAGGCTGTGCTAGGACATTCGCAGTGCTTTCTCAGAGACCATCTTGGGCAAGGAGCAGGGGAGAGCAAACACAGCAGAGCGGCACTGCAGGGGAGGTGAGGAAGATAGCCAGTGGTCTGAGTGGGAAGGAAACCAAGGGAAATCAGCTGCCTGGGACACAAGAGAAACAGAAGAGGCTGAGGATGTCAACACAGATGAGGTGCTGGTGAAGAAGAGAAAGAGTGGGAGGAGGAAAGGTTCAGCCCAGCATCTGATCTCTGCAGCTGGCCAAGAAACAAAACCCAGCCATATGAGCACTGTGTGGGGACAAGGAGTGGGATCCAGAAATACCTAGGGGGACATGCACAGCAACAGTTAATGACAATGTAAACTAAGGTGTGCATTTCCACCCAGTCAGCTGTTCCTTGATTAAGTCTCACATACATGTTGAGCCTTTCCCACAGACAGCACAAGTTAGCTGGCCCCTTCTCCATTTGGAAATCACTCCCACTTATCTCAGGGTAAGAAAGTGCACACGAGTAGTTCTGAAGGGATTGTTCCATACATTAAGAAATTAATTTGTCTGTATTTCTGAATTACCTGTAAAAGCTTTTGTCATAGGGGTATAGCATCCTGGAGAAAAGACATCGATTCTGGACTCTGGATTCTTCATCTAGAGTCAGACGTGTTTAAAAACATTTTTAAAGCACCCCAGAAAACAACAGAACAGACAAAACCCTTGCAGTTTAGAGCAGCTTTTAGAGTCCTGGAAAAAAATAGCAGGTAATCTGAGGAAGGAGAAGAAAGATTACAAACCATTGAAAGTGTAAAGCCAGCCAAATAGTAGAAGAATACCATGAGAGAGTGGGATTCAAGTCAAGAAAGTAAGCTACAACTTCATTATTTGATTTTACAATATTGTCAGTTTATTTTAGCAGGCAGGTGACCAGTCTATAATGTTTGTCATACCCTTGCAATGTTCCAATTAGCTGCTGCTGCCAACATCTAACTAAGGTGACTAAATGTATAACTTAGCTCTTGACTTAATCACCAATTGTTTGAAAATATTTTGCGTAAGAACTGTATGTGCAGAGACCAAGTAAATAATATTTAAAAAGATTTACAGTACCTCTAACCAACTTGTCATGCTTCCAGGCTAAAAATCATTTTTTAAAAAAAGAATGAAAAGGAGGGGGAATTAAAAACTAACGTTAAGTCCAAACCCTTAGAGAGCAACATGTAACAGCTTGAGACAAGTAAAGCATGAAGCATTTGGCACTGAGCAGTGTGCTATAAAACAAGGAATGTACACTTGAACGCATTTCCAGATCTCCTAGCAAGCAAAAATGCCCACTGCCCAGGAGAGGGTCAGCTGAAAGGATTCCAGGCTGTAAGGCCCATTTCCTAGAATAAGCTATTCTTGGAGTTCCTTCCTCTGCACTTCAAAATTAGTTATAGCTGCAAAGCATAAGTTAAGAGAAAAAGACAGCAGCAACCTTACTGCAAAGGGCTCCACCATGACACCCCAAGATCCTATCTCTAAATTAAGGCACTGAAGGTCACAGTGAAACAATTCCATTCATATATGTCAGAGGTAGTTGCTCAGGGTCCAGCTTAGGTCTCAGCTGTTGTCACCTAGACATGTTCCTCAGGTGGATGATGCAAACAGCCTATGGAAGTGGCATAACATCACACAAAAACAAAGGAAAAATTAAAGCGGAGTGGTAGAGGCAAAGCGTGTCTCTTCACTGTGGATTACAAATAGCTGTAGTGATACTTTAACAACTCTAAACAACCAGGCTTTAGGCCTGGCAGAACTAAGCTCATTCAGAGCTAACTTTGGTGTCTCACTGCCACTTGTTTGGAAGATTTACCATCAGCCTGTGGCTCACAACTAGGCCAGCTATGTTCTCCTTCAGTGCCCTTCATTTCAAGCTATTAGATAGACTCTAATGAACTGTCAGAAACAAGGTACCCTCTCTATGCTGTTGAAGTTAGCAAAGACAGGAGCAAATAGAAAAACTGACAACTTGAGTGAAGTCAAGAAAATATACCTACCAACAGACGAGGAGGTAGGTTTGTGTTCATAAACCCTCCAAAAAAGGTGCTTATCTCCTTTCTAACATTCACATTTAACCAGAAACATTAAGAAAAAACATTTATATGCTCACTACTGCGAAAGAATGTGAGAAGGATTATGTGAGATTTGAATACATTTTTCTAACTATGTTGTGTTCATGCTTGTGTATAAATGAGTTACTCAACTAATTGGCCATGCCAATAATTCTTCCTTTTTTATGTGAGAGACTGGGGGGAACTATAGTGCTAGAAGAAAGCAAAATATCAATTTCAGTAAAAGGGGAGGTTGCATTATTACAGTGGTCTGATGTATCTTGTCTCCTCTTAAATGTACACATTGTGTTTTGCACAATGGGCCCTGATCTTGGTGGGGCTTTTAGATGCCTTGATAATAATAACAACAAAAATGAGTAGTAATTAACAAGAAATTCAATGGTCTCAGAAATTATCCCTCATAAGTCTGACTACTATATCTAGCAGAAATGGAACAAATATTAAGAAAAAGAAATTACTGAACATCTGGAAAATAGCAGACTGCTGAGCAATAAGCAGCACAGTAAATCTGTTCAAAAATATATATGGCTGCTCTTTTTTTGACACAATTTTAAAAATTGCTACAGTATACTCAAAGCAATATATTTATTACAGCTACACGAGCCTGTCAGTAAAACATTTGTTCCAGTGGCAAATTAATAAAAATAATACCAAAATCAACTTTTTTGGCAATAAATTATATGAAGATCAGAGCTGCTAAAGGATATGAAAGAAAAACAGTAGCTAACATCATTTAAAATGCAGCGCTAGTGATACCTAAGAGGTCAGTGTTAGATCATGTGCTTTTTTTTATGGAGTGTTTGATTCTGTGTTATTTAGATCTTTCCCTCACTTTCCTTGTAATACCATTTGACATTTCCCAGAAATACATTGCTCTGTGCTGATGCTTTCATTGTCTGGACAGGAGGTTTGGGTAGGAGGAGGGGAACAAGGGAGCTATTCATTCTCTCATGCTATAAATTCAAATAACTTCTGAATTTTTGCATAATATTTAAGAGTTCTTAATCATGACCTTCAAGGAAAAACTCATAAATAAGGAATTCAAGTTGATATTACCTTATCTCCCACTTATATTTCCTTCCTCAAATTGCCAGCAATAAATTGCTTTAGAGTTAGCACAGCAAAACACTTGAGCATATGTTCAACTATTGGCACAGTCAGTAGTCACTGAACTTAAGTAACTGCAGTTATTCTTGGAGACCTTTTTAGATCATCAGGTTGCATTAGCTACTGAGAACTCTTTGCTCTATGCAAGGATGCAAAAGAAGGTCCTAAGACATCTCTCACCTTCAAGAGCAAGAAAATTATACTCTTGCAAGCAGTCACCAAGAGGAATTGACACAAGTTCCTACTGAATGGAGTGTTTAAAAATCAGTGAAACAAAACTCTTAATAATTGAACTGTAAAGAGCAATTCATCCTCACACAGACCCAGATTGGGCATCCTCAAAGAGCTGTACAGTGTATGGGCAGAGCAGAGAGAGCAGTCCCTTTCAACATGGACTTGAGGAGAAAACTTTCCACAAACAGCTGCACCAAAACCTAGTGTCTTCTCTCTCTGAAGGGAATATATGGTATGTGAAAACAAGTGTGATGAAAAGAAAAATAAATAAAAGGAACTGTATCTGTCTTTCCTTTATCTATTAATAATTTTATTTATTTGAGTTTCTAAAAATAAAGCATCAAAACATATGACTGACCAATGCCCTATGTCTTTCTTCCTCATGTGGAAACTTGAAAGCGTTTTTTAATGCAGTATTATGTGAAGCTCTTATGACTGTTGGCACTAACTTCTCAGCTGGGATATTTAATTGCTGTTTACCAAACTAAGATGGGTAAGCCGGTGACGAAAAAAAATGGAAGGTCATTTGATAGTGATATTGAAAATAAAACATATTCCCTGTAAACTTACAGAGATAATGTCTGAATGGCTAGGAATGTTAGGCTGCTTTGGCAGTTCACTGAAATAACAGGGATTTTTTTTCTTAATTCCTTATGACTATGCAGTGCCTCATCCTCTGAGACTCCAAGGAAAAATGGCAGCATATTCTTGACACTTCAGTTAACTAGCAGGTCATAATAAAACTCTCATATCTCTTCTAATCATTCTGAAATAGTAACCTTTTCCTTTATTTATTTGTAGTAAACCAAAATACCGAGGATGAAAAATATTGTAGGGCAAATTTGAGGTTAAATTTGATCAAAAAGGAAACAATTCAATTTTCTTTTAAATAAAATTCAGGCACATTCTGAACTGTCTAGTGCTACGAGTTTCAAAAATGAGAATGTTTCACTTTAGGACAGGCAAAGTGAAATGTTCTCTTTCTTTCTTTGTGGGTTTTGGTTTTTTTTTTTTTTTTTTCTATTTGGGGTTTGTTTGTCCTTTTGGCTGAAAGAATTGGGTGAATTTGACATGACACTTCATGAAGGATGTGGGAATGCTAAACAGAAGTAAAAAGAGGGCCTGAGAACTATCCAGTGGTTGGCAAACAGCTCTTGCAAGGGCAGACTTCAGGACCTCGTGCTATCCAGCACATCGGAAGATCGATAGGCAATAAAAAATAACTCAGTCTTTTAATCCCTATCACCAAAGAAACAAAAGGATCCAGTGGCCAAGAAGTAGTTTATGATTGTTGGGGGTGGTTCAGGAGGAACCAAGACACACAGCAGATCCTGAGAAGCCCCAGGATTCCAGGAGCACCAGGCAGGCATAACAAAACGGCATGAGGCAGAGCTTGGCCAGCAGCAACTTGGACTTAGCCCCGGCTCTAAGTCAGTTCCTGTCTGCCTACAGCATGCTGGTGCTCTCTCTGCCCAAGTCCCTGCCTGAATTCACCAGCATCACTTTCCCTATGTTGGTGTGATACTTGCAGAAGAAAAGATTAAATCCTGCACCTGTTGGAATAGCTTGTATTGTGGGTTTATGCCTAGTTGGACGCGGCCACGATTCACGTGGTTTGGGAGCACTTGCTTCGTTTCTCACACTGGATTATTCTTGTAGCCATGTGGCATGTCCCTGACTGCTTTGCTGAATGGGGTCTGAAGTAATTTGCTTCCTCTGATGTTAGACTGAGTAAATTAACTTTCCCTCTTTTGGAACCTGTCTAAGTGCTCTAGTATTATGTGATCAACTTGAATGTTATCAAGATTGTCTTGCTGAAACAAAGTGGGGAGAGGTAGAAATCCAGTGGGGAAAAAAAAAAAACAAAACAAAAAGCATGATGCAAACAGAACAAGAAATAGGTATTACAAAAGCCAAATCACAGAGAACATTAAATAAAAGATGAAGTGGTAAGACACAGAACTCTTCATCTGAAAACACACTGTAACTGCCATGTATAGGATGTGCATTTCTGCCAGCATAGCTCTGGAGAAGAGTCTTCTACCTCACGTGTAAAGCTCACTTTACCCACAGAGTTTTTAATTCACCACTTCCTTGTAGAAATAAATAAGTGAATATTGCATTGGCAAAAGATTCACTATTCCCAAATCCCAAACTAGTTTGTGATTTGCAAAACCTCAAGCTCTTCAAAGCTCACTTCTTACTGCACTGACTCACTTCATATAATGTAAAGTCTCAGTATACTAAAATCTGGAAGAAGCTATTGTAGCTCTTAGTTGAGCCAGATAATTTTGCCAAGTTGTTCTTGATACTTTTAAAATGAAAACATATTTTTAAAACCCCCAAAACAATTAAAACAATGGTCAGTACAGTGTCAAAGCAGAGCAATGCCCTGATAATGTAAAAGAAATTGTGGTACTTCATTTCCATTGAGAACTCAGGCAGCACTGTGTGGACAAACTGTTACTTGCCACTTTGAGTAGGGTGCTTGGAGGGAGTTACCTGATTCAGACATTATGCTGCTGGATCTCATCAAGCAGATCTCCTAAACTAAAAAAAAAAAAAAAAAAAAAGCAGTAGTTTAAAGGTAACAGCCCATGCAGATTGATAGATTGTATATATCCCCTGATCTCATGTGAATCAGCCTGAAACCTGCTTTCTGGTTTATTCCCACTCAGACTCAATCCTTGTTCCAGTTTACATCAAGTCCAGCAAGTTCCTGTGCATTCCCAAGGCAGCACTCAGCTGCTCACACCCTCAGGCCACCAAACCCAAATGCCTCACCCAGGGTACTTTGTGTTTCACTATGAGAAATGTCTCATTAGACAGATAAGCTGTCACCAGAGAAGGTTTCTCTTAATAATAAAGCAGTTTAATGTCAGTGAAAAGTCTCACACGGGACACTTCATAGCATCTCTTCTAACTTTATTTTTCCTTTTTGAATGGTAGGGTTGGAAGAGACCTTTGGAGATCATCTAGTCCAAACCCCCTGCTAAAGAAGGTCCACCTAGGTCAGGTCACATAGGAACATGTCCAGGCAGGTCTTGGAAGATCTCCAAGGAAGGAGACTCCACAACCCCTCTGGGCAGCCTCTGTCAGAGTTCCCTCACCCTCAGAATAAAATAGTTTTTTTCTTCCATTTAAATGGAACGTTTTGTGTGCCAGCTTCATCCCATTACCCCTTGTCCTGTATGCACACACCATCCTAACTCTGGATAAGATTAGAAGTATGAACGTGGAATATGCAGCTGAAACTGCTGAACCTTCATTTCGTATGTGAAGAATGTGTTCAGCTTTCCCAGAAAAGAATTATTCTTACCTCTGGAAGTACTCTGGCTTCTACTGCAGCACTGGGATGCAGCTTAGCAGTTCTTTTGGAATTACAGGAGATTGCTGGGAGTGCAGGCAGAGCTACAGCCAGGCCATCTGCAATGCTGGGGTGGTTTTGTTGGCTCTTTTGCCAAAAGAATTCTTTGTAATTCTTTCATCTCCCTCAAAAGTTCTCCATTTGTCAAAGAATGCAAGTCCACTTTAAAGTTTTCATAGATCTCTTTTTCATTTACACCATAGGGACTGTCATGACCAGTTGAATAGGCCATGAGGAACAAATCAGTGACAGAAAATGGTTTCTATCTATAATAGAAATCACCTGTATAGTAGACAGAATAACTCCAATCCAATTTTATCCATGGAGAGAAGATCTAATTTCCACTGATATTCTGAGCTTCCTAGGAAGATCACCAGGCCAAACCAGGTCAGTATTCAAAGCATGAACATCAGAAATAGGTGTTTACATGAACCAAGATTCACGCTTCTGAACTCTGTCCTTCACTAATGGCTTCCTCTCGTTCCCACCAGAAGGACTGGTCAGCAGGTAAGGAAAGGATTTTAAAGTGAACTTTAGAACAGGAAGCATATTCTTTCCACTTGTTCATCATAGAACAGAGGTACCAGAAAAGTGTTGTATTGTCTATAAAGCAAGGGCCCAGCTGTCAGTCAGCTTGCAGTGATCCCTGCACAAGCACTTCTATACAAATATAGCAGTCTAATGCTTAGAATCAAATGTACAGTCTCAGTTTTTCACTTTTTTAATTCATTGCAAAGAAGCCTGAGCTGACCAGACAGATGGTAAATTATTATAATTTTGGCACCAATGTCTGGTCTGGTCTCCTAAAAGAGCATTTCTCATGGTTACATATTGTATCATGTTGTAATTTATGAATCAGTTGCATCTGTAAGGCCAAATTCTGCCCCAAGTTACACAAGGGTAACTCCACTATAGCAGGAGTAATGTCAAAGGAAAGATCAGAACATAGCCCTGGTTCACCTATGCTATATACACTTGCCCAGTGTTTAGTTGCCCTGAATGGGAAATGGATGGAAACTCTTCACAGTCTTCATTGATACAAACAAAATTCAACCAAAAATTTAAAATGTCTTCATTTCCCAAGATATTTTATCAGCAATGATACATAACCATATATAGTAAGTCTATCTTCCAATAGAATAAAATCAAAAGTTGTGGGATCATCTCCCTTGTTTCCTGCATGCAAAGCAAACAGTGATAAAGCATAGTCTTGATAAACCAGTCCCTCCCAAAGAGACTGGAGCAAGAAAATGTATACAGAACCAGTATTCAGGGCACTTTGGTTTCCTGGTGACAGCAGATGTGATTCAACTTATGCACATGAAGACATTCACATAATTTTTGTTTGCTTGCATGGGGTAACATTTTTGGTCTATGTACCGTTCAGTCACTGGAGACAGAGGGAGGAATCAGATGGAAATGTTTTAGATCACAGAATCACAGATGGGTAGGGATTGGAAGGGACCTCTAGAGATCATCTAGTCCAACCTCCTACTAAAGCAGGTTCACCTAGATCAAGTCACACAGAAATGCATTCCAAGCGGGTTTGAAACTTCCAGAGAAGGAGATTCTACAGCCTCCCTGGACAGTCTGTGCCAGAGCTCCCTCAATCTCACAGAAAAGAAGTTTCTCCTCATGTTCAAATGGAATTTCCTGTGTTCCAGCTTGTGACCTTTACCACTTGTCCTGTCACTGGGTACTACAGACTGGCCTCATCTTCTCAACAGTGTTCTCTTCTCCAGGCTAAAAAGCCCCAGTTCCTGCAGCCTTTCCTTGTCAGAGAGATGCTCCAGTCCCCTGATCATCTTGGTAGCCCTCCATTGGACTCTCTCCAGAAATTCTCTATCACTCTTCACCTGGGAAGGCCAGAACTGGACACAGAGCTCCAGATGAGGCTCACCGGGGCAGAGTAAAGGTGGAGGAGAACTTCCCTTGACCTGCTGGCCACAATCTTCTTCATGCATCCCAGGATGCCATTGGTCTTCTTGGTCAAAAGAGCATATTGCTGGCTCATGTTCAGTTTATTGTCAACCAGGTCCCCCTCCATGAAGATGCTCCAGCCTGTACTGGTGCAGGGGGTTGTTCCTTCCCAGGTGCAGTACTCTGCACTTGTCCTCGTTGAACCTCATGAAGTTCTTCTTTGCCCAACTCTCAAGCCTGTCTAGATCTTGATATCTTGCTGAATGGCAGCACAATCTTTTAGTGTATCAGCTTTTCCTCCCAGCCTTATTCCTCACTTTATCCCAGGATCACAGCAATAAACCTTCCCTCCAGGGAGGTGATGTGTTCTCCTGGGGAAGCACTGAAGCTGAGCATCTTCTCCCATATCTGATCATAGAAGGCAAAATCTGTGTTCAGATTTGTCTTCCAGGCAATTTATCTGCAGGCTAATTCTTTTGAAGACAGACTGAAACCCAGGCTTTTCCTCAAACATGGGCATTCCAGAAATTTTTGTTTCAGCCTGTATTAAGGCTTTATGAGTTTGTATATACCAGTATTACTCCATCAACTTGAGTGACAGATATTTTATCTCAGAGTCTGAGGTCCTCTGATCTGTAGAAGGGAATGACTGGGAAAACTGGTGTAGGCTTTGAAGGCAGCTGAACCTGAGGAGGCAGACATGGCTTACTGTTGTTGTCAATCATGGGCACAGGGATGGAGAGGAGCACTGAGTGAACTGACACTGTTGCATTACAGTCTGCTGTAAAACACATCTTTTAAACCCATCTCATTCAAAGAGGACTCCTAAGTAGAAAAAGCCTAGTATATTTTAGCCCTATATATTTGTCAAATGCCAGTTTGCAAAACCGAAAGAGATAAATCCTTGTGGTGGAGAGGAGTCCAGTGAAAGCAGCACAATCTCATCATCCAAAGGAGTTGCCCAAAGCCATCCATGTAGCACAGCCCCAACATCCACTGGTTTAGCACCACTCTGCCTGCACAGATTATGTCTAGAAAGTTTCCAAAGCCTATCCTAAAATTATAATGAAATGTGTTTGGAAACGGGTGTGATTAATTGCAAGAAGATTTGGTGATATTGTTATGTGAATTCACCATTGTACATTGTAAGTTCCAGTGAAAGAAATATGGAGAAATTGATTGTCCATACTGCACAGAACAATTGCTTTCTAAAGTAGCACCTGAATTAGCTTTGGTTTTATTGAAAATCTTTATATGGATTGATGGGTTTTTTGACTCTGAGAGCTATTTCTTAGACCAGTGAAAAAAGGCAATGAGAGTTTCTATAGTTTTATGTCACCTAAAAAATAATCTGCCAGAAGAGCTGTTACTTAGCCTCATAATAATGCCTTCAACGAAATTGCCTAGAAAATGGCACCCATAACACTGGTGGATAATGAATCCAAAATTCAGCTAATATCAGCAGTGACCTTGTTAGTTACATATTTTGAAAAATGTAACTATGAGACGGGAAAGCAACTGTAAAACTGTAAAGACTAAAAGCCAAACACAAGGTTAATAGAATCAAATTCTTCTTTATCAGAGTTTTGTTTGGTTTTATCTAATTTTATTCAGCACTCAATTGTACCATAAAACAGCTGCTCCTGGGTTCTGAAATAACTTCTTTTTCAAGAACAATCTTACTTTTATATTAACTCTGTTGACAACATTTGTATAATTGATTCAATCTGTGCATAGGTATCACTTTACTCACCATAGAAATGATTCCACTTACAGACAAGTCTGTGTTGGGTGAGCAGGGAGTAGCTCTGCAGACAACTTGAGAAGAGTGAGATTCGTTTTACTCCACTTGGAAAAAAGTCTCTGTGGTATAGATTGAGTTACTGTACAAGTCACAAGGAAAAAGAGACCATTCCAAAAGGCAGCTGGACTCAGCCAAGAACAGAATTATCTCTGTATGGACCACCAGAGCATTCCTAATCAACAAGCCTAGGTTGCAGAGGTAAGACAAATGCTACCTGAAGTACTGAGTTTGTTTTTTGGGTTTTTTTTTACTCTAAAACTACTACGGAATTTGGCAAAGTAAAATGTGCAAGTAAAATACTGCCATAAATATACCAGAGTTCATGCTGCTAATCTCACAAGGAATAAGGAAGAAGTGCAAATTGCTAGCTGCTTCATTTTCTTTCTCTGAAACTTAGGTTAGAATGAGTACATGCTGGCTATGTACTGAGTTATGAAGTTAGCACTTCTCACATCACAATGAGATCTACACTGAAGAATGAGGCATTTTTCATGTCCACACCCTGCAGAAATATTATTTTCTTCCAAGTCAGGTCCTATGGTGTTCAGGTAGTCAGGTGGAAACTAACATGAATGTAGGCAAGAAGGGCACATAGCCTGACTCCTCAAATTTTGAAAGCAACTGAAGTCACACTACAATTGCAGACTTATCAGAAGGACTTGTCAAATAATTGCATCCCCCTAAATTATCTTTTGCAATACAATGATTCATATGAGGCATTTCGTGTGATGTGAGATGCTGAATTTCCAGTGGATCCAACAATGACAAGAGATGTCATTTCTCTGTGAGGTGGTTGAACACTTCTAAGGAGAATTCTGTCATGTTTCTAAGGAATTTGAAAAGCTGACTTCTCAGGAAGAGTGAGCAAAGATTTCTGTAAGAGTAAGGACCACTATGGAAGCTTATACCAGCTGAAATTCTTCCTGCATTAACCCATGAGGAAATCATAGAGAGACGAGAACGAAGCCTAGGGGGAAAAAAAAAGAAAGAAGAAATACAGAGGCAGAAAGGCAATCAAATTGAAGCAAAATCAGAAATTGAGAAGGAAATGGATAAAAAATAAAAAGGTAAAGGAGCGTAAGATGAAAAGAAAACATAACTGAATGCAGAATCACCAAGCAAGCAAATGAACAATGAACAGGTGTGAAGAATGAATTGCTGGATAATGACCAGAAACATATCTGAGAATTGGGAAAAGAGGCAGCAAAAGGAAGGGAAAGAAGCCAAAAATCACAAGACCAATGTTTTTATCTTTTGTAGTATTTGTTTGTAACTGTACTGCATGAACCTGAACCTTTTTTTCTAAAAAAAAAAAAGTCTTGCTGAGAATCTGCAGCCTACTGCTAACAAACACTATGCTTCTCAGAGGCTCTTCTGCTGTTAATCACACGCATACACCAGTACATCCTTTAGTGGTCTTTCCCCATTCTTTCAGATATGGTTCATGCAGATTTTCTCTCTGCAGTGCGAGAGGCCTCACAAGAGAGGCAGTACCCAGGAGAGGCAGGATAACTACAATACAGCTATATTTTTGCACTAACAGAACTAATAAAATGTGTGCAGCAGGCTAGTCATGCTGAAGTGGGATTAGCTCTTCCCTGTATTCAGGCTTAAACTACTGAAACGCTCTGTCTTTTTTAGCAGGACAAGATACATCTCCTGTGACTCTCAAGCTGCAGCTGTAGAAACATAATAACACACAAAGTAATCTATTCTTATTTTATTTTATTTTAATGCTGTCCGTTGGTGTTTGTGTAAAGTAATACTCCTCGCACCGTTATATCCTTCCCACTCACATTACAGAAAGATGCCTCTTCTGTGTTGTTCTGCAGGCTGTGAGATGGCTTACCCTCTGTTTAAAAGAACCCCACACATACACACACAAACACACACAGAGGCATGGTATGATGTTTAACCATCATTAGCTCTCCTCAGACCCACACTAAGCTGACTCACCTTTGCTTTCAACCAGTTTTTTAGATCCTTACTTCTAAGGGGACTCATCACCTTTGAGGTGATGCAACACAACTTTTAACAGACTGTAGTATTTTTTAAATGCTCTTAGCTACAGTTTCTATGGCTGTTATTTTTTTCTTTGTCAAAAGTGTTTATACATTAAAACTCATGAGACTACAACAACAACAAAAAAGTACAGCCTGAAAATTCATGCAAGACATGCCCACAAGCTCTGACCTTGTAGCTATGGCCCAAGAGTTAAGGCAGATGAAGATATTGTCTGACAGCACATTACTTACTCCCCTGCAACACAATGTTTGTCTTTGAGCATTTGTCTCTGCACAATTGTGTAACACAGGGCAATGAGGCATCTGAAGGAGCCGTGTCTTGAAGTGAAACTGGAATCCCTGTGCTTACAGCCTTTATGGGCTTTATCGAGCACACATCAAAATCTTTCTCCTCTTCTAGGGGCTTCTCTGAACCTCTGTAAGAGATTGTTTTGAAAACCGATTTTTTCAGCTAGGACAATGCAGCTGAAGTTACTTTAGCCATCTGATTTAGTCAGTGTACCTTGTGTCAGATAGGGTGGCATGAAACTGTGGCTAGAGGGAACTAGAGGAGAGGAGCTGGGAAGGAAGCCACTGTGTGGGGTGACAGGTGCTAGCTACACCCCTACATGATCAACCAGCACAGGCTCAGGATGCTGCTGGTAGACATTGCTCCCTCATGGGCAGAGGAAGAACAAAATGTACCAGTGATACAGTCTGTGATGCAGTAGTGTTGGCCTTGGGAGAAATAATGTTCATGAAAAGCACTTATGGCATAAAAGCTGAATTTGGTTTCTGTCTCCAAACAGTGGTCTAGCCACTTTGTAAATGTAGCATCAAAAGCACTTTGGGCTCAACAGCAAGGCAAATCACTCTGGCTCAAGCTAGTTCACACAGAGTAAGAGTAATGATACTCATCCCTTGTGAGGACTTACACCTATGCCTCTTGTTCACAGACAGTTCTGTTATTCAGTAGGTATTGAGGCAATTCATGGTGCAAGGTGCAAATGCTTAAATAAAGAAGTCACAGAAATTGCAAAACATGTAGCCTGACAGACAAGATTCCTAACCCCTCAAAACAAAACAAAACAAAAGCAATTACTCTAATGAATTTCTATTCTTATATGAGAATTAGTTGCTATGGGATTTTTCTGAAGCTAAAATAATCTAGACAGAAACAATCCTCATCTAAAGCAACAATCAAAGGGAAATGGAAGATGTCAACTGTATACAGAGCCTTCAAAGAAAGCTATGTGGCCACATATGTCCAATTTTAGAGGACAAGTCCTACTTCTATCCTAACAAGTTCATAAACATACATGTCAGAAATGAAGATGAGGAATAAGATGTTGCCCCAAATTATATACTGATTAATTTGCCAGTTAAGTGGCTAATCCCTGTTGTAACATGACTGCTATGAAGTATATCACAGTTCTATCGGTTTTGTATGGTTTAAAAGTGAGAGGAGTTGTAATGATGAAGACCCAATTTTAAAATATTTTTTAAAAAGAGCTCATCTTTCAACATGAGTTACTTCATTGGAAATTGTCACATGTTCAGAGTCAAGCATGCATGTATGTATCCTGCTGAACTAGTATTTAGAAGATTTACTTGCAGTCTACAAGACAAAATAAATCAGTTATTTATTAGCTGTGATATTAATTAGAATAAACTGAATCAGTTAAGTCAGTAAAAAAAAATCACATTTTCAAATCTGTCAACAACAACAGAAAAAAACACCCCCATCAAAAAAGTTTTTATATACCTCTCTGTAACATTTTTTAATGTGAAGCATTACTGTAAAATAGTTTCAAGTAGAGGCTGATTCTATCTGTTTCAAAACAATTGAGACATTTTGCAAAGACTCAACAAACTTAATGATTTTTCAGTTTTCTTAGACTACATTGTGAAGTTTTTTAACTACAGGAGGAAATTCAAGATCATAAGATGTACCTTAAATTTATAAAGCTTCCTAAAAATGTCACCCTAGTCTATAAAGTATCATTATATTTTCTTAAAATGATTACAGCTATTGATTTACAGCTAGCAAAAATATGCTGGGAACTAGAAAGAGGAGAAACATCTTGTTAAGAAGTATGGCTAATGCATAAACAATAAAAAGCTGTTTCAATGAGGCCCAATTCTATACCGGTAAATCACCTTGGCTCCACTTGCCTTGCTGCAGGTAGTGAATTCATTTTTTTAATGAGGTTTTTATCCTGGTTTTCTGAGGAAACCAGGCTTCTGTATTTACTCAAGCTACCCATTCTCACTAACGCCTTTTCAATCCATTGGCCAAGTTACAGAACAAGATAAAAGTTTCAAAGACACTAAGTTCACCCACTATTTCATGGAAATGGGCAGGCTAGTGAAGGAGACACTTAAATTATTGCAAATTATTACAAGGTATTATTAGACACCAGAGAAACCGCACACACACACAAAAATGGCTCAGAGAAAACAATTCCTTATCTGTTTTGTAGGTCAAAAAACCCACTTGTTTGTGTCACTCCACAATTCTCTTTTTTTTTTTTTTTAGAGAGAGAGCAGAAACATTCCCTAATGTCCTTGTACGTGCCTGTCTTTGAAAAGTACATTACCGTGCTGCACCACCAACATATCAAAGGTTTTCATTGTTTCACTTAGAGTGAGAAGGAAACAAAACTGTTCTCAGTGGACTGCAGGAGCTGGGTAAATGCTGGGATGGCACAAGCTACCCTCCTTACTAGACCACCTCCCTGCTGCTTTATGGTCTCACTCTGTTCCTTTTCTTGGGCTTGCCGAGGGGCCCCGTGCAGAGCAATCCCACATGGAGTCCAAACCTTAACCTCGAATCCAAACCTTAACCTCGAGCCTAATTTCAACACCCTTTGAGCTCAAAAGTCCTCAATTAAGGCATGAGAGTTTAGGCACCTGGCACATTGAAGTCATGCTTATCACAACAACGGGAATCTTCTCAAGTGGTGTTTATCTCAGTGAGAGCTTGTAAGTGTGACTAGCTCTTAGCAACAGGTAAACTAACATAACAGTTTGTGAGCTTTTGAGCACAGGAGAGGTTTAGACATCTACTTTAGTCATGCTGCTAAGAACAACCAATAGATTCAAGGTCTTCAGTTCTTAATATTGTTTAATATTGCCTTAGCAAAATCTTGAGTTCTTTTGAACAGTTACTCCAGTTGCCACTTGGAGTTTCTAGTATTGCTGTTAGTTTTTAACACTTTTGGACAAGAGGTTTCTTGTTATGTATGATGAGGTGTCTGTTTATACACTGATATGTTGGTCCCTGACTGGGAGAGAAGATGATTATCAGATAATAATGACAGTAACAGCAAGAATAACCCTTGCCCTGCAATATCCTTCTTGAAAACAAACCACAGTATTTACAGGAAGGTTGGAATTACAAGAAACAGATCATGAAAGACCAGAGAGAGGTTAAGAGAGACCACAGAAGAAAGCTGTCAGGTTGATGTAGCAAACCAGATAAAGTCAGATATTGCCTTGCTTCAAGTAGGAGGCTGTCAGGAGGTGGGACACACAGGACAGTGACCACTTCACATAGAGGCATCAAAAGAAGTTCTTGTAGCTCTGTTCAGTCCAGGAGAAAACAGTGTGCAACAGCAGTCCTCTGCAACCTAGTAATGGTTGTGAGTTGCTGCTACAAAAGTACATGGATACTTGCTGTAGGCAGGACATCCTTTGGATCTGCCATCCAGACACAAGAAATAGGAAAGGATCTCTTCGCTAAAATTAAAGGAGCTTCTCAAGAGCATATCTCCAATCCTCTCACAGCCTTAATAAAGAGGAAGAAGGAACTAAAGTGAAAAAAAGGGGTTTTTTTTATGTTGCCTTGTGCTCAATTACGTACATTTACACAATGTTTAAGCATCAATACAAGGAGAACCACAAAAACCTTGGGAAAATGGTACTAAAATAAAGAAAATGCCTGTGGCCAAAGAGGTAGCTTTTTGTTTGAATCTTGTCAGGGAAAACTTAGCTTTCACTCTCCTTTCACTGATGCAAGTTTGAAAAAAATCTGTAAGCATGGTCTGAGTGTATAAAGTGCACAAGTCTGTAAGTGCTCTCCAAACCAACATGAGAGGACAGAAGAATAAAAGATTCAAAAAACTTAAGAGCACGACAGTGATGGCTGCCTAGAAAACAAGACTGACTACTAAGTAAGAATAGAATTCATTTTTAGCAAAATGTTGCTAAGTGGCTGTAATATAGGTAAGCAGAACCACTGTGACCTAAATATAGAGTATGCCCTTGGATCAAAAACAGGTACAGCCCTCCATTTTTAAGGAAAACTCCTTTATCTGAAGAAATTATTGGCTTTCATAAGGTTGCTAGTGTCAAATAAGACTGCTCTGGCATAAGAGTGGGCACTCACACTCTGTCAGACAGATCTCATTGATCAGATAAGTAGAGCTCTACTGTCTCATGGGTACATGAGGGAGGATCATTCATATGAATAACATGGCAGGCTTAGCTTCCAGGGAAATTCTCTTTCAGCTGTCATACACTAACAATGCTTAGCAACAGTTTTATTAAATGAAGTTAATAAGAGTTGGGGGTTTTTGTGTATTTTTTTTCAAGTGATGTCACAATTTCGCCCCTGGACAAATTTAACAAAGAAATATTTCCTAGTGAAACAGTATAATTTCTTGCAAGAATTGTGTTACAGGTGAGAAGTCAAGCCCATAGCCTTATATAAGGCAGTCAAACAAGTAAATTATCATAGAATCATAGAATGGTAGGGGTTGAACGGGACCTTTGGAGATCATCTAGTCCAACCCTCCTGCAGAAGCAGGTCCACCTAGATCAGGTCACACAGAAATGTGTCCAGGCAGGTATTGGTATTTCACCTGAACAGTGAAAT